>BPLQ01009085.1:1022-25558 GCA_021605075.1 Caerostris darwini | reverse complement strand
TCCGTGTTTACTTTCATGAAATATTTCCATTATTTCCCTTAATAGATATAACGTGAGATTTTACTTATTTGGAAATCAACTTAACTAAGATCTCTGAAGTCTATTAGAGATCTTAGAAGTTATGCTCTAGAGAATTTCCTTCCACATCTGTTACTGTAATAAGAGGGTGAAATTAATGAATGAAATACATTTTTAAAGGTTTTTTGCAATATAAGTTATGAGAATCTGTGACGTAAAAGGTATTTATTGTTCTTCGTCATTATATTTGTTAGAAATCAAAATATCTGAATTGATTTTATTTTAGTGCTGACTTTGTTTAGATATGATTTTACTTAAAACATGCTGCTGATCATTAAATGGCTACATTCTGACGACCTGCTAAAAAAGTACGTTTAAAATTAACTGTACATCATATTGCAATCTGCGCATGATTAAAATTGGAATTACACTGTATAACAGATGTTAGATGTTTGTTAACACTGTTAAAAAAGTTTTAACTTAAGTTTAACACTGTTAGATGTTTTCTTTTTTTTTTTTTTTTTTTTTTTTTTTTTTTTTTTTACGGGATATGGTTGCCAAACATATGGACAACGCTCTGTAGTCAAATAAGACTGGGACCTATAATTTTAAGTGGATTCCGAACATATATATACTTAAATGGCACAGCCCGGACTCGAGCTCGAAACTTGTGGTACCGAGCGCCAAAATCGCTAAAAGTCGAATTAAACCGTAATATACGGTTTTAAGCATGATTCAGAGATACTGCAATCCTCTATGGCTTCGACGAAACTCAAACCCGAAACCTATAGAACCGAGTGCTAGTCACTTAACCACATGACCATCAGATTTCGAAGTGAACTTAAAATTATAAAAATATATATATATTATATATTTATAAACAACTTGTACCAAAACAAAATTAAAAAAAGCACCATGAATTAAACTTATGACATGATATGTATTTAATAATAATATATTCTTGCAATTGTTTAACAAATAAGTGATTATAATATACAGCTGCTGGGTCCTGATGGCCGAGTGCTAGTACTCGGTACTACCTGCCTCGGGTTCGAGTCCCATCAGTGCCATGGATGTTTGTAGTGGCTCGGTATACCCTTTTAACAGTAGGTCCCGGTATAACATGATCGTAGAGTGCTGCGGGGGTATTGTTATTCCGAGTCCGAGGCCTATCTTCAAACTATATGCACATCCTGAGTAACGTCAGTACAGCGCCTGCCTTAAGGCATCAAAGACAATTGTCTTAATGTTTCCCAGTTTTCCAGCTGCATTTTCCTGTAGTTGTTTTAATTATGCTTCTATCAAAGGAATTATAATTTATAAAAAAAATTATTTTTATGTACAAACTTATTAACAAAATTAAATTTACAAAATTTGAAAAAAAAACCACCATTTTAATTACTTAGAAACTTATTACATGATAGGTGTTTAATAATAAAATATTCTTGCAATTGTTTAACAGGTAAACAATTATAACATACAACCCACCAAGTAGGTGCTCCTTAAAAGAGGAAGCTCTCCAGTAAGCACCCGCTTTGTGAAAGAAATCCAACTGAATTGCAACTCGCAGTAACACTTCTCCCTCAATCACTTCCACTAACGAGTCTTTTGGTGGCGAAAAGCAATCACACGGAATAAAAGATGCAATATCAATTTATCAACTCCACCCCATTATAGTACCCATCATACGGCCCTGCAACAAAACATCCGAGGCAGCCACATGACAGGCATTTCCTCTCCAGGGCCCACTTTCCACGAAAGTCGATTAATAGGATTGGAGGGGGAAATAAATCCTTTCTGGGCAATAAAAGAATCAGCATCTGTTACGAGCCCAACAATACAATCAGCACCATGCAAAAAAACAGATACATCCATAATAGGTTCTCTGAGATACTGGAGATGTAATCACGTTTCCTCCCATTCGAGCTAACATCCTGTTTTCACAGTAAGAAGATGTTTTCCTCCCATGCTTCAGGAATCGGAAGTTACTTCCTCTTTTCCATATTCATGGCTAATGCATGCAGCCCCCGCTATGCACTGGAAGAGGTTTCTGCCAAGTTAATGATCTGCTTGCTGCATCATTTATGGCTCGGATTTCGCTACTGATGTGTAGGAACAGCATGGAAGGAATAGTAAGTTGAATTCCATCCTTCTGGAGAACTGTTTTCCTTTTCAAGCTGTATTTTATACGAGTACCATGTTGTAATAATCATAATCGCCTTAAGGTAGTGCTCTTCGAATTTTTTCTCCTATTTCATTGCTGCTTCTGTATCTATTCTACGTAACATATGTGAATAAGAATTTTTATATATCATAAATACCATCTTTTTTTTTGCTGACTTCCTATTTTGAAAAAAAAAGTATGAAACATTTTTTCTGTAGACAAATTAATTAATATTTCCATTCTGATATTAATAAACCACTTAAATAATTAATTGCATATGATGACATTTATAGATTACTTAAAAAATAGTTCATAACACATATTTACGTTATTTTTTTTAACAGTTTTAATTTTAACTTTAAATTCAAACGTGATTTTACAATGCAATTTGAATAAAATTATATTTATCTCGTAAATATTCGCTACCTACAGAACACAATGCATGTGAGTTTGCATACTGGATTAAATTTGTGAAAAACATAGCGTTTATTAATGTTTCACGATTGAATTAGCTCTTCTCACGCGACCTTCTGTGACCTTGAAACTACAATTAATACCTAGTATAATACGTAGAAACTGTAATCTTAACCTAGACAAATGCTTTGTCTAAAATTCATTCTTCTTAACTGATGTCATCTAGATAATAGGATTTCATTTTCCACCAGTGTATTTTATCACCATATTTTAATATATACAAAAGAATATATAACAAAAGACGTTATAAATAAATCAGAATCAGAGTTTAACTGAAAAAATTCATGAGGTGCTTTGTTTAAGAATTTTTTTATCTTTTTAAATTTGAATCAGGGGAACTAATTTCACTGCATTTACGCATTTATACTCGGAGTAAGCTCATTAAAATTCGGTTAGACTCGAATATCTTAAGTGTAGTTCAGCGTTAAATAAATAACCGTTTTATTATTTAAATCATAAATTCTTAAGTTTTAAAGCCAGGCATCATAAACTAAGTGACGTCAAATTTCTCATTCCTAACTTTAAAAAGCTAATCGCAGCTCTAAATTCGTGACCTAGAAAGTTCTCGGGCTTTCTGGCTCGTATTAATCAAATATAAATCTTTCTGCATGATTATAGCATTTCAAAAATCTGAGCTTCCAGTCTAGACGCCATTATAGATTCTTACGATGACGCCAGAACTTAAATAGGATCACATGAGAGACATTATATGCTGACATTTTCTTAAATTAAAGCAGCTCTTGCCCATGTAATTGCAATTCTCCCCATCTGCTATGAATGCTCCACACTAATGTAAAAACGGATTCCAGTTATGAAATGTTATTCAAATGGTTTCTTTTAAAAGTAATTTGGCTTGTCTTAAATGACATTACATGTTTTACGAGACAAGAGATTTATTTCGATATATGGCATAACATGTTGTTTGATTTCAACTGAATATTTTTGTAATTGTAAACAACGAATTAATAAATTCATAACTGTGGCAAGGCATTTAAGTTTTGTATTTCCGTCATTCATAGTTAAGGTAAACGTCTGGCTGACTGAAGTTTGTAATTCATTTTGTTTACTACATTTGTTTTCTTCCAAATATACAGAAAATCACCATGATTTATTTAAAACTAAAACTGAAAATATTTTGTAAATAATATTTGTTATTTTTTCAAGTCAAATTTTTTTTTAAATATTAAAAATACAAATAAATAGCATATACACTAAAGGCTCATGCCCACTGATTCAAGAAGATGTAAGCGAAAAAATTTGACCAATTACTAGCCTCACCACATTTGCCTGAAACCGGTGTGAAATGCACCGCTTCGAGTTGACCAACTTTCAACTCGAAGCGGAACTTCACTAGGCGTAATGCTATTTCTGACGTTTCGCTGTAAAGGGGTCGAAAAAATTTTCTCGCTTGACGCTTGGATCTCCACGTCTCTCACCTCGGTGGGAACGAGCCTTAATAAATTAAAAATACAAATACATAGCATAAAACTAAAAAATTAAAATACAAATAAATATCATACACACTATTAAATTAAAAGTACAAATAAATAGCATAAGCACTAATAAATTAAAAATACAAACAAATAGCATATACATTAATAAATTAAAATTACAAATAAATGTATAGGTAATAAATGCATTGACAAAGTTATCAGTTATATCTATATTTTTTTTACCACATTTCCATGTCTTCCATGTGATATGAACCGTTATCTATTAGAAAATATATAAGAATACAAAAATAAACACCGTAAAATAAAGACATATTTTGAAAATAATTTTATAAAAAATACGAATAATAAATTTTCCAGATGTAGTTGACAAAATATTATTTAAAAAAAATGTAATCTAGTTTTCTTTGTGGAAAAGAAATGAAAGGAAAAGTATTCTAAAGAATAGTGATAGGTTTATTATTTTTCAATTAAAAATTAATTTAATATCTTATGTTTATTTTCAATTACTACATAAAGCTTTTAAAAAAACAATGTGACGCATACATCTGGAAAATTCTTATTCTCCATTCTTATTCTAATATCTAATGGATTCGGCTCTTCATAGGCTGAAAGTAATCAATTGAATAATTGTAAAGACCTTTTTATTAAAATTAATGATTTATTTTGATATAGAAAGTAAATTTTATTTTGTTGAAATGTTTAATAGAATTTCAAAAATACTTTTAAAGCTAAACATAGCATAAATTTGCAAATAAACAACAAAAATGAAATTGATGAAAAAAAAATTACCCTTTGACTTTTTGAATATAGATTGCATATCTTTGAATAAAGAATTAAAATAATATTACCATATTTCTAGAAATTATGTTTAAAATGTTATTTTTTTCTTAACATTACTTTAGCATGTATGATTGAAAACTTTCCACTTTGTATTGCGTAATACCAAAGATACATATCATTTATATATAAATATATGTTAAATGTATAAAAATAATAATTATCTTGTTTTATCTACTGTGGAGTTTCTTTTCAAAGAAGAATGTAGTGTGGACTTTTTTGTTTATGTAACATTTATTGAAGACATTATGATATGAACTAAGTTTCGAATGGGACACTCACTGTAATGATGCCAAGTTTAAACAGCTTTACTTTACTACCAGAGAATATAGTTACTGAATAGTATACAGATACTAAAGCTTGTATTCGTATTACACAGATTTTCCAGGCAAAAGACAGAAAAATGCAAACGAAGTTTTTATAACAATTCTCCAACAACATTTTTTTAAGAAAAGGAAATAAAAATGCTGAAACAATTTTTATATAAAAGTGCAATATATTTTTTGTAATATATTATTCACAAAAAAGTGCTAAGATAAATAATCGCCTTGTACATATTCAGAAATAGGACTACCTCCTTATATATATATATATATATATATATATATATATAAAAAATTAAAAAATAAATAATCCAACCAAATTTAAAATATTGAGAACGTCTTATTTCATATCTTATTCTTTACAAAATATAGCAAATACCTTATACCTTATAAATTCAAAACAAAAATTAAAAACTTTTACAAATAGGTTTTTCTTTTTTCATTTCAATTCAAAAAAGAAAAGTCTTCTAATGTTTAAAATTTTAAAAACTGTCGTTGTGCCCTTATATATTTATATTAAATAGTCTTCATAGTATTTCTAATACATAACAAATAAAATTAATTCATATTATTGGAATTACTTACATTTATAGAAAAAAAAAATATTTTTCTTACATTTCTTCAGTGAAATGTTTACAATTTGTAAGTTAAACTCAATTTTTATCTGAGAAACGGTCTGACAAAATTCTTTAATTTTTTCTATGTACTTAAAGGTTTGAAAAATTAATTGAAATAAGCACTTTTTTTATATTAAATTAAAAATCAATATGGTCATGTTAATTTTATTTTAATAAAGTAATATAGGCAGCAATAAATATATTACGATTCAAATTTGTAAAAAGAAAATATTGACAACAGAAAAGATTACAGTAAATTAATCAAGCAAATGTTAATTAAATTTTTCTGTTAATTTTAAATCACTATCCTTCAACTATTAAAACAACGTTCTTGAGACATTAAAAAGTTTTTAGTGTTCTGTTGATTCAGAAAGAAACATAAAGGGATTTCAAGTTATTAACTTCATCAAGTTATTAATAATTAAATTATAATTGCGAGAATTTCATCAAAATGCATAAAACTTCCTTAATTCACTTTTTGTTTCCATTAACGATGCTTTATTTTGTCATTAAAAACTCCCCAAGCAACTTCAGTATTTAAAATTTGTTAACAAGAAGATACTAGATTAATTTTTATAATGAACCTATAAAACTAATTAATATTAACTATTAACATCGTTATTTCTGAAAATATTTTGTTTTACGTAATATTTTAAATTGACTTGTTTCAGAAAGATAATGCAAAATTATTCTCATCATAACTATTTTTTAGTATTTTTTGAAAAGTATTTTGAATTAAATCATGTTTCTTTCTTTTCCTTATACTTAAGCTAATTCGCTAGCACCTTACTATGCATAACATGAAGTAATTAATGAATTTGTGATTTTGTGTGATTAATTTATGAATTTGTGTGAATTCTTAACTTTATTTTGATGTGCAAAATATGATCAGTTCCTACAGTACAGTGTGACTATTTAAATACGATATGTGAAAGAGTAAGACAATTTGATGATATAATATCTAACCATTAGCTATTTAAGTTGTATATCAATTTTACATTAAAATCCGTTGAAGAAAATGGCTTGATTCAGTAAGATCAATTTATCGATAGATAGCTTGAAGAGCAAAGTATGTAATGAATAATCTGACCACCTCTATTTCATTTGATTGCATTGATCAATATTGGGGCTTCATTAAAAGTGAGTCCGTCCAATATCTTTAAATGAGTTTGAAAAACTGTCATTTCATGTATGATCTTTGTTTCTCAATTAAGTGGCCAGTGGTCTAATCGCCAATTGGCTAGCGTTCTGATCTTTGGTACCACAGGTTTCAATTTCGAATCCTGGCAGGGGCATGGATGTTTGTTAGTGGTTCGGAATCCACTTAAAAACTGTGGGTCCCGGTCTAATTAGCCTAAAGTGAGCACAAAATAACTCTAGAGTGACAAACAAAACTAAACCATTTTTATTGGTTTTTCTCAAACAACCATCAACATCAAAAACATTATTTTAATTACTTTTAAATTAAATGTAAAAAAAACAGACTTTCCTTAACTTTCGGATACATAAAAGATTGGTATAATATTCTTCAAAATATATATGTTTATTTAATCTCACATAAATATTTATTTTCTTTAATTTACTTTACTCTATATCATTTTATTTGTACTAATATATTAAATTATTCAATCACAAATTTGTTGTAAAAAGGAAATCTTATTATTTAATAATCATATAATCCAAATACTGCTATCCATGTTATTTCCTTAAATGAAAGTTCTATATATTAGAGAAACGATCTTAAAAATCATCCTTAACATAATTTGCAAAGGCGTGGAAAAATGTAATTAAGAACATCTTCTCTTCCAGCATTGCTGAAGAATTTCTAAGATTATATTTGTGTGCTTCGAAAAGTGGAAAATCACCTTGAACTCAAACAGAAAGACCTCATTAAAAATGGATTCAATTCCTGTCATTTTCTAGAACAGATAACTCTAAGGTATTCAAGAAGTTGCAACGAATTTCGGTCTTTCAAAATTTATGCAAACATATTTTAGTTATTCCTATGAAATATTTCTGTTTCATAGGCACTATTCTTAAGTATTGACGTTTCATAAGAATAATCATGGAAGAATTGTTTTGTCCCTTCTTTATTGAGAAACGTCTCCTTAGAATTTCGAGTTCTCCGTGTTTACTTTCATGAAATATTTCCATTACTTCCCTTAATAGATATAACGTGAGATCCTACCTATTTAGAAATCAACTTAACTAAGATCTCTGAAGGCTATCAGAGATGTTAGAAGTTGTGATCTAGAGAATTTCCTTCCACATCAGTTACGGTAACAAGAGGGTGGAATTAATGAATGAAATACATTTTTAACGGCTCTTTGCAACATAAGTTTTGAGAATCTGCGCCATAAAAGGTATTTATTGTTCCTCGCTACATTATGACGACCTACGATAAAAATAAATCTCAAATTAAGAGTATACATTATACTGCAACCAGAGAATGATTGGAATTGAAATTACACTGTCTATTTAGAAGGGGAAAATGCTGAGGAGGATTCTCAGCTAGAAATTGCATTCTCATGCTTGTTATTTCATGTAAAAAAAGAGTACACTGGCTACGCTTCCTGCTAGCAAGTAACGGAATCCATTGCAGCATGATCATAGCTTACCAAGAGTGTAGCTCATCCTTTTATGAAATTGTCGCTGGCATTTATGGACATACCATACGTTAAGAAAATATAAAATTGATGACTTCAGAGAGTCTGAAGAGTCCACCAGGGATTGGCTCCACAGTCCCCGTTTACTAACGCCAGAGAGGACAGACATGTCCTTATGGCCATAAGGGATCATTTCCGTATCCCTGAGTCAAGAACTTCAATAATTTGCTAGACAATGTCTACAGCACCAAGGTGAAAATTGCTTTTATTTAATATTGTAACACAGAAAGACTTACATAATTGATGCATTAAATGATGAACGTGGAAATAGGAGTGGAGTTACATCGTATTTTCATACGAATTCAGTTTCTACGTGCAACACTATGATGGCCTTATTTATCTGTGGTGGCACGACAATCAAAATTTCCATTCATTATTGTCATACTAGTCCTGACTACGAGAACTGTTATATAATACAATCCACGCTATCTGTTGTTCACATATTCGATAATTTAGACAGCTTCCATTGCATTTTTGATGTATTAAGACCCATGATATAACCTGTCTTCCACGATATAACTGGTCAACTACAAAATGCATCACAATATGTTTCCTTTGTTGTTCTGACCTTCCCCTGTACAGAGAGGGATCGACTGCTGACTTAACCAGAATGCCCTCCAGATCTGTCATTAAATCAGAACGCATGGCTATTGTTTCCCAAGAGACTATATGTAACACACCCGTAAAACAGCACAGTTAAGGAACTCTGGCACAGAATTTAAGCGAAATGGAATGTTGTACCTAATCTATCATTCAAAGTCTTTCCTATTAGATATGCAGCTAGATTAAAACTACTGTTGTCGTTAGAAGAAATAGTTAATATATGAGCTGGTTTCTGATGCTTTGTAATTCTAATTACCTGTTAAATCAATCATGCCTTCATTTCATCCTGATGTATGTTATTTTCAATATATATGAATCTGTTATTTACTTTCCTACCTAGAGTAGCATTTTTAATGTCCAACAATGCATATCGTCATTTAGAACATCTTAGCCTGTTATCTAATACTAAAGCAATAAGACTGATTTTAAGAGATCATAGTTCATAGTTAATGTAATATTCCATATTTGTGACATATTCGAAAATATAAGCTTGTGCAATAAAATTACATCTAATATAAATTATTTCTTTAATTTTTAAACATTCTTTATTCAAACATTTAAAGTTCTTTGACCCATCCTCCAATCAATAAAAAATCAGTTTTTGAAACAAATTGCATTAAGTACTTAGATAAAAACCAATTTTAATTTTGTTGACAACATTTAAGTTTAAAACAAGTTAAATAAGTTAAATAAATGATATAGATACATCTTGTTATATACATTTGAGTTTATTTCCCTCATGATTCTCAAAGTATTTTTTCCAAAAAAATAAAAATAAAACGTTTAAAGTAATTAAAAATTTGTTACAAATTAATTAAGAAATATTTTTATTTATTTATGCAATATTTTATTTATTTATATAGTAATTAGTAGTGAGCTAATGTCCAAAAAGTTGCGAAAGAAAAAAATTAATGTTTACACTAACTAATGAATTAATTTAAAAAATTCTTCGTCATTTTATTTTTAACTGGTATTTAGTTTGATAGCGTTAAAGATAAATTTATAGAGAAAGAAAAAAAATGTTTCAAATAATTCTAACACCATAAGTTTCTCAGTATTTTTAGTTATTTCATATAAGTTTATTTAAATATATTTAGCGGATGACTTGCGTTAGAAAAATAGCGAAATGAGTAACTTTTTAAACGTAACTTTGCTAATTTTTGAATCAAAAACTAATTCAACATTTAAATTTAAAACATTTCCTGTTACATAATTTTTTTTTCTTTTTTTTTCAATTCAGTCTTTTGCATAGTCTTTCAGTCTCTAGCAATAAAAAAATTACGAGTAAAAATTTGAATAAATATTAATTTCAATAGACCATATATAACATAATTAATTCATTAGACCATATATAACATAATTAGTTCATTAGACCATACATAACATAATATGAACATTCCTTATTATAAAGTATATATTAATATTATATCATTATTTATAAATATATTATAAATAATAGTAACATAAATATTTTATAAATATTTTTATTATATTAATAAAAATGTAACATATTTTATGAATTTGCATACATTATAAATTAAACATTTAAAATTAATTATATGGTCCTAATATGCGTTATATATTGATTTACAGAACGGAAATAATTTATTCAAAATTCAGCTTATCATAAAGAAAATGTAGATTAATTTTTCTATAGCTTAGAGCATTATATTCAAGCATAAGGATTAATGCAAATAGTTTGATATTATATCCCTTTTATAGATTAAAGAACGGGAAATAATATAATAAGAAATAATATAATTAGTTATAATATATATTACACATAATATATTATATATAATTATATAACAGAATATAAGAATAAGCTTATTTCACAAATGGGTTAATTAGATTTCTAAGCAGATAGGGAAGTGAGCCTGTATTGTTAGAATATAACATACATAAATTTTACCGTATTTTATTCCAACTGTCTTTGGCTTGCAGAATTTTTTTTTCTGTATAGATTTCTATTTATTATTAGAATTTTCTTTCTATGTAGATTTTTATTTATTGTCATATAAACCAAACAGCAATGCATTTTTGAAATAAAAAAAAGTTGTTATTTTATTGATCATGTTCCAAAGTGCTATAATAAATATTTTCGGTTCGTTCAATGCATACATATCGTATTGAATGATGAATAAATATTCGCATAAATTTAGATGTCTGATAAATACGGTTTCCATTAAAGGATGGTTTTACCTTGCCTCTTGAGAAGAAAATGATAATAATAATAAAAAAGACAAGTATTCAACTCCCATTTCTGTCTTATAAAATGTATTGTGCATTTGGATTATATTTTTTCGATCGCAAAATAATACGGCCTTTGGGTCTTTTTACAATAAATTTGATGCTTAAAAAAAAAGGATTGGATGTAAATGTATTTATATGTCTTTTTTAGTGAAGTTGAAAAATTATTTTTATGCATTTTATGGAATATCTTTTCTGACATAAAGGGGTTTTCTTTTTCTCTATTCACCCCAGAAATGTTGTTTTTTTATCCATTTCAAAATTAGTAAATTTTCTGGTTAAGCTCGGTTACTTAAATCACTATTAATCTTGCTTTCGACATATATCGTTGTGTTTGATAGTGGCCAGAATATTCTTTAATCAGAACGAATATCCGTATACAACAACACAATGATGCAGACATATCATCAAAATATATCTTATTATTATTTCCAATCGCAATAATTTTTATATCCGAGATTTCTCTATATTGTGATCAATATGACAATAGGACGAATGACAATATGACGAATAAAATTATGACATCTGCAGTGTAGCATGTTTTTCTCACGAGTAAAGTTTTTAAAATTTCATTTCCAGGAGAAAGGAATGTATGTATATGAAAAATATATAATAAAACCTTCTCTCAAATTTGACAGCAGACGAGCTTTATTGTGGGTAGTTATATTACATGCAATTATTTTTTTTTTGTACTAATGAGAAAAATTGGTCATTCAAATCTGACAACAGATATTCAGTGTCATGTGTAAAGAGACCTCATGAAATTAGCAATGGTCTGTGC
Source organism: Caerostris darwini (assembly GCA_021605075.1). Classification (NCBI taxonomy): domain Eukaryota; kingdom Metazoa; phylum Arthropoda; class Arachnida; order Araneae; family Araneidae; genus Caerostris; species Caerostris darwini. The sequence goes on along the minus strand of BPLQ01009085.1, from coordinate 13,371 downwards.
AACCTTTAAAGGTCGAAACAATTACAGATAGAATATGGACAATACCATGAGTCGTTGCATCGTGATTGGGGATAGACCATGGGTTGAGGAAGTGTCCACTCCAATGAGAAGTCAGGGAAGCTGGCCTCCTCTTGACGGATTTTCTTGAATGAAGGTTTTCGAAGAAGGTGAGAGAGAGAGAGTTCTGCGATGATATATATATACATATATATATATATATATATAATTTTTGTAAATAAATTTCAATGTGTTCCCATGAACGAGAAATGTGGCTCTCTTCTAGAAGTCATTATAAGTCTAGCATAGGCCTAGCGTAATAAGCCTAGCAAAGCAGTGTTAATTTCACTCATCCAAGAGTTCAACGAAAAGGTTTTCATTTCAAGGACTTATCGTGCCGTTAAATTTTCTCTTTAATTATAAATTTTTATTACCTACATTTATAATTTATCACCAATCAAGAATTGTAATTCGTTATAATTAAAAAGTATTTTCATTTAAAAAATAGTGTTCACATTATGAATTAATTGATTGTTATTATCACATATATAAAACTTTTTTTCCCCATTTTATTATTCTTTAAATTTTTTACTTATTTGATTTATTTGTAATAATTTTAATTTTCTTTAGATACGCGACTGCCTGAGTTATATTAATAAGAGCATATAATCATTTAAAATGTATTATAAATATAAATGAAAAAATGAAGTCCTAAAACCTTCAATTGATCACACTTTTTAAAAGTTAACATAGAAAATATAACTGATCTCAAGTAAGATTAAAAGTTTAAAAGTTAACTATTTTTTTTCACTTGATATTTTAAACCGATTATTATCACTTGGGCAAGAAAAAGACGGAAATTATAATATAGAAGTTTTATGATATTCAAGACTTTAAATAAATTCAATAGAAGTTTTACTTAAAATTGAACTATATAACATCAAAGTGATGTATTAAAGCACTTGCGCGGGTCTGAAACAAAATCTGCAATGCAAATAAGCTGACTTAGAATAAAGCTTAATATGCTGCTTTAACAAAAAGGGCTATTTAAATTCACTGCTGTGAAGAATTAACTTTTTTGAATAAATTTCAAAAAGCTATAATTTTTTTTTTTTTCGTTTACTGTTTTATATAAATCTAAAAATAAATTCTATTTTATTAAACAAGATATAAGTATTTTAGAAATATATCGATTGGGAATAAAACTACATATAGAAGTATTTTTTAACAACAGTTTTTTCTCTTAAATATGTACTTCGAATGTTTGATGGTCAGGTACTTCTAACCAGTTAAGTGTTAAAGATACTATAAAAGTTACACATAAGAAATTCTAAAAAGATCATATAATTATTAAGTTATGACCAAAAAAAAACTCTGATTTTATACTCGTATTTTGTAAGTTTGTCAATCCGTAATTCAATGTTTCTGCAATACTTTTTAATTTTTAATTTTTTTCTATGCCTGTTTTTTTTTAATGTATTACTTTTTATGTTTTGTAGCATTTTTTAATATATAGCATTTCTGTTCCCTGTTGAAAGGAATGTACATTCTTTAACAAGTGCATAATAAGAACCTATCACTCACATCTGACTGCAGATAAGCAGCGTCATGGATAATGAGACATCAAAAAATTAGCGATTGTCTCTGTGATCTTCACAGGCCGAAACAATTACAGATGGGAAATGGACTGCGTGATGAGTCACTGAATCGTGGTGAGAGACTATTAGCTGAAGAAGTGTCCATTCCAATGAGCAGTGAGAGAAGCTGATCCCTCCCCCTCCTGAAGAATTTTCTTAAAGGGAGGTTTTCAAGAATGAGAGAAGAGTCTTTTGCAACGAGTCGATGCGAATTTTCTTTTTTTTTTTTTTACTGTAAAGTGAGTGCACATGCCGAAGATTCCACTTGTTTACAAAGTGAGCCTATTTTGGTTAAATTTGTCACACTGTGTGATAATTAAGGTGTAGCCGCAGACCGGTTGCATTACATTCGTAGACTTGAGAAGTCCCTGGAGTGAACTACAATTGTGAATCAATTGCTGTCTTTAAATTTCCTTTTTTATAATAATAATTTATAATAACCCAGAATTTTGTATATATATATATATATATATATATATTATATAATATATAATAAGATAATGTTTGTAAATAAAAATTGAAGTATTCCCATGAACCTGAAAGTGGTCATCTTCTTGAATCCATTATAGGTCTAGTATAGACCGAGAATTTACAGTTTTACAAACTGAAACATTTAGTTGTTATTTTCTATTCCTCTGAAAGCGTCTTAGGGATATTTTCAGGTGCATCCTTTTGATTTTCAGTAATTAAAATATAATGCAATAAATAAAATACAAAATTATATAAACTATACAGTTCAAAAAAAATATTTTTTCACTGATGAGCAAATCATATGCAATAATCACCTCTTATATAAACGGAAAGCAAAATATTCTCAAAGCACCAATATTTATTTTATCCATTCTAACACTTTTATTTTTATCATTCAAACTATATATTCACGGTTTCCACATCTCTTCATTTTCATGAATAAGATGCTCAAAATTCATCGAGACAGGTCAGCGTCTTGGTTGCCATGGGAACAAAGTACTTCACAAACCTTCTTTCCCACATACATCCGGTCAGGGACCATACTAGACGACAGAGAAATTTCTGTTTATTTATTTATTAATTTCATTTATTCTTCTTTTTTTTGAGGGGTGGGGGGAATTGGGGCCTGAGGTCAAACTAGGATGTTCATCAAGTTAAAGATCTTCTGCCCACAGCGTCTACTGAAACAAATGTTCTGGCTGTGGAACGGATATTTTAAACGTTAAACCCTCGAGTCTGCCCGCTATCTTTCGAGTGTAAGTAATGCAGTGTTCGAGTGTAAGTGTAAAGTTTCACAAAATGGATATTGTTCATTTTTTTTTTCTGTGCATTTCCTTTATATTAATTATTTTCTATTTTTCGTTGATTTTTTTTTTATTTTCAGACACTTGAAATAAGCCTTGCAATATTTCAAACAGTTAAAAATTTCAAAATAACAATAATAATAATTTTTTTCGTTTTTAATTGAGCCTTTTACTAGATAGTAGGCCGTAATTAAGCTGTAATAAAAACTTATTTTTATCGTTGAAATAATAAATGCATTTGAAAGAAATATGTAAAAATATTAAGTTTGCAAGAGAGTGCATGCCGGTTTTTACAGTGTTCTTAAATAATGAAAACCGAACTTACTTTCTTTCCAACCCAATAAAATGATTTATTAATTCAGTTTTTATGCCATGATAGTGTTTCTTACTGTCAAACTCTAACTTAAAGGAAGAAACCTAACATTTATTTATTTCTCATCGTTTATTAAGGTATATTTTGTAATATATAATGGTGAGCCTCATGTACCACTTATATATAGTACGAAAAACTCTATGATGAATAATAAAAGGAAGATATCGTGTTTTGGAAGACATTGAGGAGTACTTGCCTAGCGTGAGAAAAACCCGTAAACCATCCAATAAGCTGCCTGACTAATAACGCTTTTAAGCTTTATGACAATCAACATCGTTTCTGAATGCAGCGACTGCAATGGACGTTAGGAGTGAATTACCAACTAAATCTACCTGCCTACTAACTGAATACGTTATCACAGTGTATCGAGTCGTGCAACTTACATATTTAAATCTTAAACTATCAGTTTTTATTTTCAAATACAGTTTTGATTCAAAACGGTGTTTTCACTAAAATCAAAAATATCATTAATTGGAATTAGAATTAATAAATTAGCCTGTTTATTTAATTTTATTACAGAAAATCAAGCATAATTTTAGCCATTCAGATAGTACACTAATATTAAAACCACCGTCCTGTTATTCCCTGTCAGAGTTTTCCAGATCTCTATGATTTGTCGCTACCATTATCACTATTAATGTCTTCAATTTATTCACTGTGAAATAAATAACGGAAAGTAAATGCACGTTGTCTTAAGCAATAAATAGCAGGCAGTTCTTTGTTATATTTAGGGTGTTGAAGGGCATCGAATAGCATGTTCTATAAAAACGCATGAAATCGTTATTGCATTAGGGAAGACTTTTAGAAGTATTTTCTAAGCGTGTAGAGTGAGAAAAGTCAGTAAACCATCGAACAAGCTGCCTGAAATGAATCCTATGAATGCGACTATTACCAGACGTACGATATCACTGATAAACTTATGATTGCCTATGAATAATGCAAAATAGCCCAAAATCCAGAATTTTCAGATGAAGAGCTTTGTGATGTGATGTTAAATTATAAAAAAAAATATATATATATATATATTTATGTATAAAGTTATATACATACAAAATTTTTAAAAAGTGTCATTTTAATTACTTAGAAACTACCAGAAATGATGATAGAGATGGTAAATGTTTAATAATGAAATATTATTGCATTTATTTAACAGGTAAACAATTATAATATACAACCCACCAAGTAGATACTCCTTAAAAGAGGAAGCTCTCGAGTAAGCATCCGCTTTGTGTAAGAAACCCAACTGAATTGCAACTCGCAGTAACACTTCTCCTTAATCACTTCCACTAACGAGTCTTTTGGTGAAAAAAAAGCAATCACACGGAATAAAAGATGCAATATCAATTTATCAGCTCCGCCCCATTATAGTACCCATCATACGGGCCTGCAACAAAACATCCGAGCCAGTCACATGACAGGCATTTCCTCTCCAGGGCCCACTTTCTACGAAAGTCGATTAATAAGATTGGAGGGGGAAATAAATCCTTTCTGGGCAATAAAAGAATCAGCATCTGTTACGAGCCCAACAATACAATCAGCGCCATGCAAAAAAACAGATACATCCCCAATAGGTTATCTGAGATACTGGAGATCTAATCACGTTTCCTCCCATTCGAGCTAACATCCTGTTTTCACAGTAAGAAGATGTTTTCCGCCCATGCTTCAGGAATCGGAAGTTACTTCCTCTTTTCCATATTCATGGCTAATGCATACAGCCCCCGCTATACACTGGAAGAGGTTTCTGCCAAGTTAATGATCTGGTTGCTGCAACATTTATGGCTCGGATTTCGCTACTGATGTGTAGGAACAGCATGGAAGGAATAGTAAGTTGAATTCCATCCTTCTGGAGAACTGTTTTCGTTTTCAAGCTATATTTTATACGAGTACCATGTTGTAATAATCTTAATCGCCTTAAGGTAAAACATCATCTCTTAGCATTTTTTCTTCAATTCTGTTGCTGTTTCTGTATCTATTCTACGTAAAATATACGATAAGAGATTTTATATACATAAGTATCCTTTTTTTTTCTTTAACTTCCTATTTGGAAAAAATACTGAAAAAAAACATCGATCTTTGTCTTTAAAAAATCAATTAATTTTGCCATTCTGATATTAATAAATCATTTAAGTAATTAATGGCCTATATATCGTTTATTTATTACTTAAAACAATAGTTCATGACACATTAGTATTCACGTTATTCTTTTACCGGTTTTAATTTTAATTTTAAATTCAAATGTAATTTTGCGATGTAATTGGAATAAAATTAAATATATATCGTAAATATGGACTCAAATCTAGTTCTGTAATTAGCATACTAGGCTTTTGAAATAAAAGACTACTATCCGAAATTCAGAAAAACCACCGAGCGAATTTCTCTGCTGTTCATGAGAATAAACGTGATAAATACGTAAGCCAGAAAATTCAAATCACATTCAAGATAAAAGTGCGACTGCTTTATCCACCTTCTTCCCAGATGTGATTCATAGAAATGTTTGTATTGATTAAACGAGAGACTACTTACCAATTTGGAATTTAATTCACCAATTTTAACAAATATTATAGAAGATATTATTCCAAAGTAACATGTTCAACAAATTGTTTACCTTTTTGAGATGTTAGAATTATAACTATTTACTAGTTGGAAAATAATGACATCAAGTAATGTGATATTTTTTCTGATTCTTTTTCTAGCATATATCATTTCATTTATTTTTATTATATTTTTTTGAAATTTTAATTTTAGTATTTTCTGAAAACAAATTTCAAATATAAAATATCGTTAATAATGTCCAACACGTTTTGAATCAATTGCTAAATTTGGAAATCTTTTTTTTATAAGAAGTCTTTGCATAAATTTATATTGCAAAATATATAAGTATATATTATTATAAAAATAAAAAATAAAAATAATAATTATATATTAGGATAAAAATATATTATTATACAAATATATTAATTAATGCTGTTAGCATTAACCCTGTTTTCATAATGGACTATTAATAATATATTGTAGATAATGAAGTTGAGAAATACACTGATATCAAATTTCCTGAATACGATCCTTTCAATTTTACTGGAAATAAACGCTATGCACGACATTCAAACACAAATATTTGAATCTATCTATATTTAAGATTAAATTGTAACTAAACTTTTAATCATTTGTCATATTTGTAAATCTTAACAGTTTTTATAAATATAAATTGTGATCCATTATTTCCCTCTCGCAGCCAGCATTTACATAATTACATGCTAGAATATAGTTGGTAATGAAGTTTAAAATTTACCTGAGATCAAATTTACTGAATGAGTTAAGTATATGTTAAGTAGTATAAATTTACCGTAAATAATCGCTGTACATAATGTAGAAATAATGTATCCTATTCATTATCTGTGTCCAAAAGGGACTGTAACTATAGGCTACAAACTATGTCTGTCAACTATTATCAGACATTGACTATGTCATTGGTCTCAAAACATTTATTTATTTTTACAAGGAAAAATTTATATAAAATAAAATGTCATGTTTTATTAAATTTAATATAATGGGCGTTGTATAAGCTGTTTTTTATCTCTCGTAAATTTTTGCAATATAATTTCTAGAAATTTAAGCAACTATCACGCAAAAGTATGCGATAATAATTAGTAATGCAGTATTAATTATCTATAAATTTTTATTTATTTATATTTAATAATAATAATAATAATAATAATAGTACATTTTATTAATAATAAAGTTTGAAAAAAATTACAAAGTGCAATATTTCAAGTTTTACTAAATTGAATTTAAAAACCAACAAAAACTAAAACTGTATAATATCTTAACGCTTATTTTTGCACCGTTCATAAAGGTGAATTGAAAATAAAATAATAAATTTGCTGAAAGTGTTTTTAACTATAACAAAATTTTAACACTTTGGAAATAGCATATTTTCAAATTTCCTGGTACTTTCTGGTTTAAACAAATTACATTATAAATATTGGGGAACAAAACAAAATATTTTTAATTAATAATATTTTTTAAATATTTTTTATTAATATTTTTAACCAGAAAATTATTTATATACATTGGAGGAAAATAAAATCCGAACACCAAAAAGAAGTTGTACTAGATGAAAGATTAGCCTCTGAAAGATTATGTCTATTCAATTGTGTGCTAGAAGAATAAGAGTGATGCTAATAACGAACGCGATGTACACTTCGTCAGTTTATCTTCCGGATTTGGCATTGTGAGCCACATTTGAGTCAAGAATTCCTCTAAGGATACAAAGAAGACATTATAAACTATAGTTACTATATAATAATATAAACTATAATATATAATATATAATAATATAAACTATACTAACACACTACACTTATTTTGAAAAAGGCTGTTTAATAGGGCTACGAGAAGGTGGATTTTGTTTTCATGATATTGTTAAAATATTCAGCGGGGTTATACCCACTATGCATAATTGTCAGCAGCAGTGATCATGGGAAGATATTAGAGAGTTTTTGCATACCGTACGTTAGTTACCTACGTACGGTATGCAAAAACTCTCCATTATCTCAGGAAGACCGGGATCCGGCCACACAAAGGTCACTATAAAGACAGCAGCAGAAATTCGAGTTTCTATTGGCATCAAAGTGACACAACATACCATAACAAATCAATTACTTGAGGGATAACTGCGAGCGAGACGCTTTGTAATGTTTTTACCATTAACTCCAAATCCCTGATATGTGTTACTTCAAATAACACTGTTGTCAAGCTAGAGTTCATGGAAAGGCGGAGAGAAAATCTGTTATTTTTTTTCAGATGAAAGCTCTTTCTAAAAAAAAAAAAATCTCTTTCTGCTTGGAGTTCTGTCTGTATCATAGGCAAACTCGACATACACCTGGATGGTAAAGGCCTAAGGAGCAATTTTCTATCACAGCAGGAGTATTCTTGTCAATGACACTCTCGCACTATGACCTGAAATTTCTACGTCTTACTAGTGAATGGACTGGTTGTACTTCCTTTGGATTTTGATTCCTTTCCAGGGAAGCGTTTTCCAACAGAATAGCGCTCTTCTTACACTGTTTTTTCCACAGAGTTTCAACTTATTTCCTTGTTCTGAAAGATCACTAGATATGGGAGAAATCCAGTATTACAAACAAATCCAGTATTATCCACACCTAGCCCTGACAATTGCTGATTTGTTTGATCAATTACAACAGGTATGGAAGTCGATCCCACAAAATGACATATACCACCTGTAGGGATCAATACATGATCGTTTGCACACTTCATTAGCAGTCTTGAAAAATACAGCGGTTATTAATGTTATACCATTTCACAATTGAATTAGCTCTTCTCACGTGACCTTCTGTCACCTTGAACTACAAAAAAATACCTAGTATAATACGTAGCAACTACATTCAAATACCTAGTATAACCAAACTGTAATATTAACCTAAACAAAGGCTTTGTCTAAATGCCTTTCCTCTTAACTGATTTCTTCTAGATAATGAGATTTCATTTTCCACCAGTGTATTTTGTCACCATATTTTAATATATACAAAAGAATAAATAACAAAAGACGTTATAAATAAATCAGTACCAGAGTTTAACTGAACAAATTCATGAGATGCTTTGTTTAAGAATATTTTATCTTTTTAAATTTGAATTAGGGGAACTAATTTCACTACACTTAAGCATTCATACTCGCAGTAAACTCATTAAAATTCGGTTAGACTCAAATATCTTAAGTGTAGTTCAGCGTTAAATAAATAACCGTTTTATTATTTAAGTCATAAATTCTTAAGTTTTAAAGCCAAGCATCATAAACTAAGCGACGTCAAATTTCTTCTTCCTAACTTAAAAAATCTTATCACAGCTTTAAATTCGTGACCTAGAAAGTTCTCGGGCTTTCTGGCTCGTATTAATCAAATATAAATCTTCCTGCATGATTATAGCATTTGAAAAATCTGAGTTACCAGTCTAGACGCCATTATAGATTCTCACGATGACGCCAGCACTTAAATAGGATCACATGAGAGACATTATATGCTGACATTTTCTTACATTAAAGCAGCTCTTGCCCATGTAATTGCAATTCTCCACATCTGCAATGAATGATTCACACTAATGCAATAACGGATTCCACTTATGAAATGTTATTCAAATGATTTTTTTTTTTAAGTAATTTTACTTGTCTTAAATGGCATGACATGTTTTACGTGACAAGGGAATTATTTCGATATAAGGCATAACATGTTGTTTGATTTCGACTGAATATTTTTGTAATTGCAAACAACGAATTAATAAATTCATAACTGTTCCAAACTTTTAGGTTTTGTATTTCCGTCATTCATAGTTAAGGTAAATGTCTGGCTGACTGAAGTTTATAATTCAAATATATTTACTACATTTGTGTTCTTCCAAATATACAGAAAATCATTATGATTTACTTAAAAATAAAAACGAAACAATTTAGTAAATAATATTTGTTATTTTTTCCAAGTTTAATCCTTTTTTAAAACTAAAAATACAAATTAATAGCATGTACACTAAATTAAAAATACAAATAAATAGCATATACACTAATAAATTAAAAATATAAATAAATAGCATATACACTGATAAATTAAAAATACAAATAAATACCGTAAACACTAAGAAATGAAAAATTCAAATAAATATACACTAATAAATTTAAAATACAAATAAATAGCATGAACACCAATAAATTTAAAATACTAATAAATGCCTAGATAATAAACGCTTTTTTGACTAAGTTATCAGTTATATCTATATTTTTTATAACAATCTCGTATCAAATATATAAAATAAACTATTATCTATAAGTAAAATATATACAAAAAAAAATAAAACTTTAAAATAAAGACATATTTTGAAAAAGAATTAATAAAAAATGCGAATAATTAATTTGGCAGGTGTTGTTGACAAAAGATTATAAAAAAAGGAAATCTTGTTTGCTTTGTGGAAAATAAATGAAAGGAAAAATATTTTAAAGAATAGTGATATGTTTATTAATTTTCAATTTAAAAATATTTTAATATTTTATGTTTATTTTCAATTTAATAATATACCAATGCCTTACATAAAGCTTTTAAGAAAACAGCGTGACGCATACATCTGGAAAATTCTTAGTCTAATATCTAATGGATTCGGCTCTTCATAGTTTGAAAGCAATCAATTGAATAATTGGGAAGACCTTTTCTTAAAAATTAATGATTTATTTTGATATAGAAAGTTAAGTTTTATTTTATTAAATTGTTTAATAGAATTTCAAAATTATATTTAAAACTAAACGTAACTAGAATTTACAACTGAACAAAAAAATTTAAATTGATTAAAAAAGAATGCACTTTGACCTTTTGGATGTAGATTGCATATATTTAAATGAAGAATAAAATAATCTTTCCATATTTCTAGAAATTATGTTTAAAATGTTATTCTATCGTTAACATGTATGATTGAAAACTTCCCACTTTGCATTTCTTAATACTAAAGATACATATCATTTATATATAAATATATGTTAAATACCTAAAAATACTAATTATTAATTAATAAAAAATATTTCTTGAAGTTTTTTCTTGTTTAATCTATCTGGGAGTTTCTTTTTAAAGAAGAATGTAGTGTGTACTTTTTTGTTTACATTACATTTGTTCAAGACATTACGATTCGAACTAAGTTTTGAATGGAGTACTGACTGTAATGATGCCAAGTTTAAACAGCTTTACTTTACTACCAGATAATATAGTTACTGAATAGTATACATATACTAAAGCATGTATGCCTGTTACATAAATTTTCCAGGAAGAGAGAGAAAAAAGTTAAAAGATGTTCTTATAACAATTCTCCAACAATATTCTTTTAGGAAAAGCAAATAAAAATAAATATAAAAATTTTCGAAACAATTTTTATATAAAATTTCTTATTCACAAAAAAGGGCTTAGATAAATAATCGCCTTGAACATATTCAGAAGTAAGTCTACGTCATTTCTTTCTTTCTTTTTTTTTTTTTTTAAATATAACACCAAAAGCTAAATAATCCAGCCAAATAAAAAATATTGAGAATGCCTTATTTCAAATCTTATTTCTTACTAAATATAACAAATTATATTTAGAATTTATTATGCCCTTATTATAAATTCAAAACAAAAATTCACGCATCTTAAAAATTAAATTGTATAATAATATGAATTTAAAAACAAAAAGTAATATTTTGTGATTAAAGATTTTACAAATAGATTTTTTTTTTCATTTCAATTTAAAAAAGAAAAGTCTCCTAACATTTTATATGTTGTAAACTTATATTCTTGTATCAAATAATTTTAATAATATTTTAAATACAAAGCAAATAATATAATTTATAATGTTAAAATTTCCTACATTTTTATAAAAAATAATATTAAATATTTTATTACATTTCTTAAGTTAAATGTTTATAATTTGTAAGTTATACTTAAATCAATCTGAGAAACAGTGTGGCAAAATGTATTTGTTTTCAAAAAATTTTTTCTAAGTGTTTGAAAAAATAAATTGAAATAATCATTATTATTATATTAAAATGGAAATCACTATGGTAATTTTCAATAAATTAAAATAGAAAACTGCAAATATATTATGATAAAAATTAGTAAAACAAAATTGACACAAGAAAAGATTACAACAAATATTTATTAAAGTTTTATGTTAATTTTAAATCAATATCCTTCAACTATTAAAACAACGTTCTTGAGACATTAAAAAGTTTTTAATGTTCTGGTGATTCAGAAAGAAACATAAAGGGTTTTCAAGTTATTAACTTCATCAACTTATTAATAATTAAATTATTATTGCGAGAATTTCATCAAAATGCATAAAACTTCCTTAATTCCCTTTTTGTTTCCATTAACAATGCCTTATTTTGTCATTAAAAACTCTCCAATCAACTTCAGTCTTTAAAATGTGTTAACAACGAAGATACTAGATTAATTTTTATATTGAACCTATAAAACTAATTAATATTAACTATTAGCATTGTTATTTCTGAAAATATTTTGTTTTACGTAATATTTTAAATTGACTTG
>BPLQ01009082.1:37702-66640 GCA_021605075.1 Caerostris darwini | reverse complement strand
ATTTTCGTTTTGTATAAAACCTTTTTTAATTTCAAACTAAAAATAAAGGTTTTATGGTATTTTACAGAATAATTTTTTTTCTTTTACTATTTGTAAATCTTTTATTCTCAAACAATTTTAAGTAATATTGTAGTTTTTGTCATTGTTCAAAATACGACCTCAATTAATTACTGTTTCGAGTTAGCTTTATTATATGTGTGTTTGACCGTCGAAACTGAACTTTTTTCACATTACAGCATACATCGCATATAAGTTTTATTTAGTTACTGTTCATTTTATGTATTATATTGTTTTAAATATTAAGTTTATTCCTCCACTTTAATAAATTTGCATGTTAGGGAAATTTATGTAATCTGTGATGTTTTTAATTTTCATATTTACTTTTTATTCATTGTAGAATGTGGGAATTAACTGATGTTCTATCTGATTATCTGCATTATTGGCATTGGTCAGCGAGAAAATAGTTCTGGGAAATAATATCTTCTATAGGTGAGTAAAGTTTTTAAACTTATTAGCAATTACTTCAAAAAATATCAAATGTAGAACATTGTTTTAAAAATTTGTTCGATTTTGCAATATTTTTTCAACAAGAAGAAAATCCGAAATCTTGAAATTGACATTTTAAAATAAATTTTCACAGCCAACATTTTAAATTTTGTTTACTCTCACAATAAAACAAAAGAAACTGAATTTGTTTTAATCAATTTCATATGATTATTGTAGTAGTTACTATAATATGTTAAATACTTTTTGAAATTAGTTTTATTTGGTTTGTACTTAATTTATTAACATTTTTCTGGCACATCATCATACAATATAGATAACTTTTCTTTAGTACACTTCTCCATTACTAGAATGTATTCCCCGTTATTTGAAATTTGATTCATATAAATAAAATATCTTTCAATAGGTAATTTTTCCATTTTAATTGGTTTTAACGTTTTTAAGTTATTGTTGTAAATTATAGCATTTATGATTTCTTTGTTTCTTATCTTATTTTGATTAAAAAATTAATTAAAATTTCAATTGAATCTTCTCTTTTTACTGGTTCGGAGAGTAAATTTAACAATTTTTATAAAAAATAATGAAATTTTTATGCTTGAATTTATTTATATGATTATATATATAAATAACAGCAGTGATTTGCTGCTCATTCTTTGCAGTTTTATATGGCCGATTATGATAAAAAAAAACGTTGAAATTCCTATTTAATAATCTTTAATATATAATATTTCTAAAATTTTCCTTTTGTATAGGACTTTTTCTAATTTCAAACTAAAATTAAATGTTTAATGCTATTTTATAGTGTAATTTAAAAAAATTTTTTTTTTTACTATTTGTAAATCTTTTATTAGTAAACAATGTTGAGTAATATTGTAGTTTTTGATATTGTTCAATATACAACCTCAATTAATTACTGTTTCCAGTTAGTTTTATTATATGTGTCTGACCATCGAAACTGAGGTTTTTTTCACATTACAGGGTTAATTTTATTTAGTTACTGTTCATTTTATGTATTATATTGTTTTAAATATTAAGTTTATTCCTCCACTTTAATAAATTTGCATGTTAGTGAAATTTATGTAATCTGTGATGTTTTTAATTTTTATATTAACTTTTTATTCATTGTAGAATGTGGGGATTGACTGATGTTCTATCTGATTATCTGCATTATTGGCAATGGTCAGCGAGAAAATAATCCTGGGAAATAATGTCTGCTACATGTGAGTAAAGTTTTTAATGTGATTAGCAATTACTTCAACAAATATCAAATGTAGAGCATTCTTCTAAAAAGGTGTTCGATTTTTCATTATTTTTTCAACGAGAGGAAAATCCAACATCTTGAAATTGACATTTTAAAATAAATTTTCACTGCCAACATTGTAAATTTTGTTTACTCTGACAATAAAACAAAAGAAACTGAATTTGTTTTAACCAGTTTCATATGATTATTAGCAAATATACATGCATTTTAAATAATCCCATCATGTAAATTTAAGAGTAAATTTTGAAAGAAAAAAAAAAGTATAGAATTGTCATATTACTATTAATCTAATATTCTGTAAAAGTTTAAAGCGCTGCATTTTATATAATTTTTTGTGCCGAGCATTTATTTTATTTCATTATTTATTTAATTTATAATATTTCTAAAATTTTGCCTTTGTATGAATCTTTTCCTGGTTTCAAACTGTAACTAATTACTTTAAAGCTTGGAAAGGTTATATGTTATATCTAGTCATTTTGATATTAATTGTATAAGTAATTACTTAAAAATTAACTTAATTTTCTATTTAAATATTTCCTTAGTTTTTTTAAGTCTTTGTGACTAGCATTTAATTCATTACATAAAATTGATTTGTTTGCCTTTGTGTTTATTTGCAGCTTATTCTTTTGTGTTTTACATGGCTGGTTAAGATGAAAAGATAATTTTTTTATTTAATACATTTTAATATTTCTGAAATGTTTCCTTTCTGTAAATCTGTTTTTAATTTCTCAAATCATAACTTATTTGTTAAATGCTCGCAAAGGTTATATGTTTTATCTTGTCATTTTTATATTGATTTTCCAGTAAATATTTATATAATTACCTTAATTTTCTATTCAGATACCTCTGAAGTTTCTTGAATGAAGTAAATGCTTATAACAAAAATTACATAAAGTAGTATTATGTGTTGATTTACTGCTTATTCTTTGCTGTTTTATATGGCTGATTATGATGAAAAAAGCAGTTTAAATTCCTATTTAATAATCATTAATACATAATATTTCTAAAAATTTCCTTTTATCTAAAACTTTTTCTGATTTCAAACTATAACTAAATATTTAATGCTTTCAAAGTGTTTATGGTGTTTCTAGTCATGTTGATATTATTTCTATGAATAAGTAGTGGAAAATCAAATTCAGTTTCTTTTCAGATAATTTAAAGTTTGTAAGAAAAACCATTTCAAAACTATTGTTGTTAATTAATGTAAAGCTGACAGTTTTTCTATGGAATTTTCTATTTGGAAATTCAGTGGAGACCGTTTCTTGTTAAAGTCATTTGGAATTTTTTTTTCTTTTTCTACTTTGCTTGTAATTATGTTGAGAATTGCACGATTGGGAAACATTTTGTATGAACCTGCATGACTATAAATTTTGTTCTAATATTTAATAAATAGCATGTGCAGTGTTTTTATTAATACAAAAATATTCAATTAACTGAATGTTAGTGAACAAATTTTGATTTTATAGCTGTTAGAATGTCGAAATATTTAGTCGGATATTTTTATTGTCTACTCTGGTTTAAAATGCGCACAATCATATTAAATATGTACATGTTTTAATCATTAAAATTTTTATCTAGCATGATTTACCTTTTGTACTTCTGTTAAAACTTTATTGGCACTTGATGATTCTGTATAATCATGTTTCACAACATGCCGACTTAAAGAGTTGTTATTATATGTTTAAATAAATTTAAGTGCACAATTGTACTTGAATGTGGTACTATAATTTTATTTATGGGAAAAATATTATCTTCATCAATTTAAAGCTTAATATTTATATATTAATATACAAAATCAGATTTAGAATGAATTGCTATTGCTATTGAATGAATTTAACATTATAGCTGGTTTGATATTGAAACATTGATATAATACATTCAATAAATATTGAAATTTGTTAAGCTTAAGTAATTCATTAGGGGTATTTTTGAATTAATTAGCATTAAATACAGTTATGTAAAGGAATTATTCTATATGGTAGAATATTTTTAACACAAAAGAAGTAAGCTGAAGAACTTTGATTCATTATTGGATGTTTCATCATAGATGGGCATACGTTGTAACTGTTTTCTGGATTTGTAAATATAATTTCTTTGAATCTAAACTAGCGCGTGATGCATAATATAATTAATTTTCATCTAAAATAATCTAACAGGGTTTAGTTTAGAATTCCGTGTTTCATAATTAGGCATCATTTGCAGCGTTTTACCACTATCTTTAGTTGTATATAACGGATGCCCCGTTATATCTCAGTTACATAAAAATATGAAAAGTAGGTACAATGTATCGAACACGCATGCAGGCTAGGGAGAAAAAATAAGGCAATGCAGCACAAAGGAGACGTTTACAGCATGCAAAAGCTCTCTAATAATTTAAATACATAAGTTGAGATAAGTGTAAGCCATAAATAAAGTTATAATCAGATTTAAATAAAAGAAAAATTGTTTATGAAGTTGTATTTCTTATTGATATTTCATTTAATTGAAAAATTGATTTAATTTTAATAACTTAAAATTTGTTTTAAATGTTTCAAGACCAGAGCTACCTGGCGACGGTCATGATGTGTTTACGAAAGGTGCTTGATTCTCAATACTTCACAACGATGCCAAATCAATAGATTCTTTTATCAGGAATACCATTCGTTTGACTCTTGAGAAGGATGTGAATCACAAAATACTATGCTAGGAAATTCGTTACGAATTGTGCTGGAAAAAATATTGTAGCCATGTGACAGGCCATCTATGGTGAATCCTGGTTAATGCTGAATCTGCTACATACTTGCTGTTGTAGTGGGGAATGACCTCAGGTTAAAGTGTGCGTCATTGGAAAACATTTTCACTGCTTTTGAACTAATAAAATTGATTTATTAATAAGTGCATAAAATTTTTATTATTTGTCTATTGAAATAAAAAAAATAAACCTTCATATGATTGAATACGTTTAAAATAAAGTTTTATTTATATAGCATCTCGTTGAAAATTGGTAAATGGCTAATTTTATTAATGTATGTATGGTTTTTTTTTTTTAATAATAATATGCAAGACAAAGAGAGATGGTATTAAAATTAAAAACATTTTTTTTCAACATAATCATTTACCTTTTAAAAAACTGTTTTTTTAAATCAAAATTTCAGATTGAATGCCCTTTTTTTAAAATGATTTAGTCTCTTCTGTAGGGCCTGAATGGCCGAGTGGCTAGCGCTCTGGCGCTCGGTACCACAGGTTTCGGGTTCGAGTCCCGGCTATGCCATGGCTGTTTGTAGTGGTTCGGAATCCACTTTAAACCGTAGGTCCCGGTCCTAACAGGATCGTAGAGCGTAGCGGGGGCATTGTTACTCCGTGTCCGTGGTCTATCTTCAAGTTACACGCGCCCCCAGGGTAATGCAAAGTGAGTACGTTTGTGCAGCGCTTGCCTTAAGGCATTCAAGACCAGGCTATCTAAGTGTTTGCCAGCTGTATTAGAACAAAAAACAAAAAAAAGTCTCTTCTGTTTGTCTTTTCGAACGATCAAATTATTTTACTTCATTGTGTTAAAAATTACACAAGCAGTATAAATTTGAAAAGTAATTTCTGGTATTTTCTGGTGATTTAACACTTGAACAACAGTCAGGAAGCAAATTCAACGTTACCTAGGGTGCTTCATCACCGTTTTTTCCTCTACGTTAAAGAGAGCCCTGATGGGTCGAGTGGCTAGCGCTCTGGCGCTCGGTACCACAGGGTTCGAGTTTGAGTCCCGGCGGTGACATGTTTGTTTGTAGTGGTTCAGAATCCACTTTCAACTGTTTGTCCCGATTTGTTTAGCCTAAAGTGTGCACAAGATGACCGTAGAGCGACAAACCAAAACCTGCACATTTAAAAGGAAAAATCTCAGATGGACTATCAAGATGAAAATTTCAATTCCTTTCCCTTCATTTTATAATTTCTTAATTTTTAGGAACTTAATCACTAAATGACAGTAATACTACTGTGCCCAAAAAGTAAGACCAATTATTTTTTAATTTCAAAAACTCTTTATTTATTCTTACAAATTTATTTCATCGCCTTCAAAGTAATCCCCTCCGGACACAATGCACTTATGGAAACTTTTTTCCAATCCTCAATACATGCTAAATAGTTATCGGCCGGGATAGTCTTCGAAGCCCACGGCGATTCACGTTGAATCTCCTCAATCGACTCAAAACGGTGTCCCCGGAGTGCTCTTTTGAGTTTAGGGAATAGACAGAAGTCGCACGGTGTGAACACGGTGGTTGTGGAAAGATGTGTGTTTCATTTTTGGCGAAAAAGGTACGAAGAATCAATACAGTGTGAGCTGGCGCATTCAGTGTTTTCGGTACCAATCGAGATTTGACGCGGGCGAGGCCCAAAATGGAATTGACCGATCCTTTTGAAATTCCAACATCATGAGCAAGGTCTCTAATTGTAAACTGACGGTTTGTAAGCACCAAATCTTTAATTTTTTGGACGTGAGCTTCGTCGGTTGTGGTTGAAGGTCGGCCAGAGGGCTCTTTGTGTTATACGCGTTCTCTGCCTTCTTTGAACTGTTTATATCTCTTCTAAACATTTCTTTCCGATTTAGAAATGCTCACCGAATGCCTTCTGCAACATTCTATACGTTTCCACAAACAAGATTTAACCTTTTATGTTTCTATGTTTCAAACAAAATTTAATGCAAGTTCTTTGCTATATTAATTCAGACATTTCAAAAATCGCCGGAAAATGTTTCAGCGTCTCACAAAGACGAGCGTAACTCACACAGTAATTATTATTTTGACGTCAAATTTCACAAAAATGTCAAGGACAGTGCCAACAACCTAAAAAAGAAAAAAAATTGAAATTCCATATGCCCCTGGAATTTTAAATTAAAAATTGGTCTTACTTTTTGTACACAGTAGCACACTAGTTTGCTTTTGAATCTTCAACATTGCACACAACAAATGATAATCACTGATGAAAGGTAAAAAAATGCCTTGTTTGAAGCGATATTTTGTATTAAGATGTTTTTACTGTAGAAAAAATAATAATTTTAAAAGGAAATATAAAATATGATAATATTCAATGAAACTAAAATGAATAGTTCGCTGGATTGTTTTATCCGCAGCTTTTGTGCCCCCAATGCTTTAATAGAGTCTTGCGAGAAAAAAAAAAACACGATCAATTGTATATCCATAGAAGTTATATTTTAAAAATGTCACAACAATTATGGTATCAGTAATGTCTCTATGGCCTACGTCAAAATCTATGAATCATGTAGCATTTTAACATATAGCTATCTTTTTCATATAGAATCTTTTAAAATCTGGGTATGTAAGATTCAACACACCCTTTAAATAGCTGTTAATAGAATTAATGTACTGTCGATTTTCGGGTTAACGGAGTACCTTGGGCCCGAAGGGTTCTTAAACTCCTGTCTGAGATTAGAAAACATGGAAAGTAAAGTACTAATTAAAGGCATGATCCCGCCTACAAGTAGCGGGGTCAGCACTATTGGCAAACGGGGGAAGAGCTATAAATCTTAAGCTGCATGACGAGAGTTGTTTACTCCGCTGCATGGTTTAGGAGGGTTAGAAACTGGGTTGGCTGCTACAATTTTGTAGTTGATCGAAAAGAGAATTTATTCTATCTAAGGATTGGAATAGAGCACAAAATTCTTTTACAATGAAATGGATCTTAAGGGAATTTAGATCCTTGTTGTAGAGAATATTTCCTCGGGAAGTTTCAAGCTCATTTTGTGGGGTAGACGACGTTTTAAGTTTTTTTCTTATTGTAGGCCTTTGGAGATAAGATGAGGAAGCATGGCTATGATAAAGTGGTAAAGGCTAATAGAAATCTTGCCCAAATAGTATAAAAGAAAATTTTAGACAAAAAGAGGTTTTTTTTTATTTTTATTTTTTTAAGAATTTAGTTATAGAGTTAGTTAGATAATAGTTCGCTATTTCTAGTCAATATGTTATATATATATTATTCTTTAACAGTGAAATATAATTTTTTGCAAACTGTTAGATTTTCCGCCAAATAATCTCAGCTAACTTACGAAAGTAAGAAATCAATCGATGCCATTCTTCGAGTCTGTAAGTCACACATATTTGATTGAATGCAAATCTTTCTGATATGCATGTTGTTGAAGTATAAGTTTAGTTTGCTTAATTTCTACTCGGCAATAAAAGAAATAATTAAAAAACCCTGTAAAGTGATAAATAAATTTATGAGCACAGGTTATGTTATTTCCAACAATAATCTTTAATATTTTATGAAAAAATAGACTATACTACATTGCCCAAAAAATTAGACCAATTATTATTTTTTTTTTCAAGAACTCTTTATTTATTCTTCCAAAAATTTTTCATTGCCTTCAAAGTAATCCCATCCGGGCACAATGCACTTATACCAACTTTATATACGATATGGGTTCATTTTTGGCAAAAAAATCACGACGAATCAATACAGTGTGAGCTGATGCATTCAGCGTTTTCGGTACCAATCGAGATTTGACGCGTTTGATGCCCAAAATGAAATTGACCGATCCTTTTGAAATTCCAACATCATCAGCAAGGTCTCTAATTCTAAATTGACGGTTTGCAATCACCAAATCTTTAATTTTTTGGACGTGACCTTCGTCGGCTGAAGTTAATGGTCGACCAGAGGGCTCTTTGTCTTCAACATTCTGTACGTTTCCGCAGACAAAATTTAATGCAAGTTCTTTGCTCAATTAATTCAGACATTTCAAAAATCGCCGAAATCATTCTTAACGTCTCACAAAGACGAGCGTAACTCACACACTAATTAATATTTTGACGTCACATTGCACACAGATGTCAAGGACAGTGCCAGGAACCTAAAAAAGAAAAAATAATGAAATTCCATAAGCCCCTGGAATTTTAAATTTAAAATTGATCTTACTTTTCGCACCTAGTAGTACACTAGTTTACTTTTAAATCTTCAACATTGCAACAAATGATAATCACTGATGAAAAGAAAAAAAAAATGTCTTGTTTGAAGCGATATTTTGTATTAAGAATTTTTTACTGCAGAAAAAATAATTTTAAAAATCAATATAAAATTTGGTAATATTAAATAAAACTAAAATGAATAGTTCGCTGGATTGTTTTATCCGCAGCTTTCATTTAAAGAAGTAAAATCACCATTTACAAGGAGTTTATGTACACTCAAGAGCCAAAACATTATGACCACCCCTATATTTTGCAATGAACTCGCCTGGATGACGTGGAAGGCACGTGATCAGGTGGAAGTGGTATTTAACTGCTGCTGGAGAGTCTGAAGAATCATTCAACTCTGAGGGACTCAGACGATCTACTGCTCTGCTGAACAAAGCAACTTCTGATCTAGCTATGACCATAAATTACTGGAAAGACCTGGGAGATAACAGCGACACGGAATTGGATAAATCTATGGAAAGGAAAAGTAAATAACTGACAAACCAGAAGAAAGGATTGGAGAAGCAGGTAAGAGCTTATGGTCCTTGCCCTATTGAGTTATGTATGTATCATCATAATAACAAAAAGGTTAAACTTGTTGATGACAGTCAATTTAAATTCCCCGCTAAAAGACACACTTCATCTAAACACTATGCTGCTCATGAGGAGAGATATGTAAACCCTTATGTTCCCCTAAATACTAATCGATTTGAGACTCTTGACCAAGACGAAATCCTAAATAATACTGATATTGCTCCCGTTGCTCCTAGGATCCCCCCAATCATGGTTCGTCAAACCGACAACATTAAATTACAACTTAAAAAAATTCATGAAACCCTAAAAACCGAAGTAAAAACTGTGGTATCCGGCGAATTGATTAAAATCTACCCAGCGGATGAGGATTCTCATCGAGAAATAACTAAATCACTGACCAAAAATAAATTTGACTATTTCCTAATTACTCCCAAATTGCAAAGACCAATTAAAGCTATAATCAAAGGACTATCTCAGCAATTTACAACCACTGACTTCGAAGAACTTAAATCTCTTAACTTCACTATTGAAAAAGTTATTCAATTTAATAACCTCAAAACAAAACAACCTATTGCAGTATGGCAAATTGTTTTGCCCCGTAATAAAAGCAACGAAAATATATTCAACCTCACCAAACTATTTTACGTCTCTATCAAGGTTGAAAAATTTAACAGGAGACCAGGAATTACCCAGTTACTCATGTAACTTTTTCCACCATTCGTCAACCAACTGTCGTTCAAAACCTCGATGTCTGAAGAGTGGGGGAGCCACATTCGCACAAGGAATGCTCCATAAAAGAAAAAATTGAAAATCCCAAATGTATCAACTGTAACCAAACTGGCCATACCGCTGCATGGAGTCAATGCCCAAAATACCCGAAAGCGCGTACTCCACCCCAAAACCCTCTAAATCCCAATAATGTCATCCGTCCTCAATATAACGCAACTAATGCTCAGGTCACCCCAAATTTCTCGTATGCAAACGCTCTCTCTTCCAATATTACCCAGCCCCAATCCTACATTACTCCTACCATTAATCCTAATATTATTCAACAGGCTCCCTTCTTCAACCCTGATGAAATACACAAAACTCTATTTATCCTTAAAGAAATTGTCAGTCTATTTACTAGCTCATCCTCCATAGACTCTGTATTCAATAAGCTCGCTCAAGCAAAAGCCCCAGAAGATAAATTTTTTGTGCTACTTAATGGCCTTGCCAAATCAAACTCTACTCAAAATCAACCATGAATTCCCCCCTTTCCGGGCTCTCCTTATGTTACTGGAATGCATGTGGACTAAGTAGGCAATTTTCTGATTTTCAAAACTTTGTATACACTCACAATCCGGATATCATTCTTCTTCAGGAAACTTTTCTCAAACCTTCTAATAATCCCTACCTCAATAATTATAACTTATACAGAAATGATGGCCCGCAAGACCCAGTCTCTAGAGGTACCGCTATTTTTATCAATAATTTCATTCCTCACTACGAAATTCCTACTCCTACCTTAAATTCTTTAAATGCCTCTATTATCTCTTTAAATTTTCCTAATCTCCCTAACACCACCATAGCATCCATCTAGATTCCTAACAACACTAACCAAAGTGATCTCATCAACGACCTCAACACACTACTTTCAACCAATAACTCTTCTATTCTCTGTGGAGATTTCAACGCACATAACACTCGCTGGGGATGTAAAAAGAATGATCTCATAGGCACTCATCTCTGGACATACTCTTTAAATTCTGGCACTGATATTATCGCTCCTCCAACCCCCAACTCTTTTCGGAACAAACTCCTCTTCTACTATTGATCTCACTCTCTTTAATAATTTTCATTTTCAACATTCCCATCGATCCATCTCTGAACTTGCTTCCGATCATAATCCAATCATTATGAATTTCATTCTCAATATTCAAAAGCCTCCTCGCACCAAAATTGCTTACACCAACTAGAAACACTATAACAATTTTCTTAATGATCACTTTACTTACACTTCCGCTCCGATTACTGATCCAAATCACATTGACACTGAAATTAATAATCTCACCACCCTTATCACAACGGCCTACAATAACTCTTCCAAACACACCGCACAAAATAATTGTCACTTTCTTCCGCCTCATCTCAAACAACTCATCACTCATCGTAATCAAGCACGCAAAGCTTGGCAACTTTTTCGCGATCCGCCTTCCAAACGGCTTTATAATCAAATTCAAGCTCATCTTCGCAGACGATTTAAAATCTATAATGACAACACCTGGGAAAATAAACTTGCATCGCTCACTACTGAAGACAATTCTCTTTGGATCACTACATCTCGCTTCAAGAAAAAACGTACTAAAATCCCTGCCTTGACTAATACTAACCTTCCTCTTAACAAAGCACTCACTGGCGAGCAAAAAGCCGACACTTTAGCAAACTCCTACGAAACCCAATTGTCCGAAAATTATATAAACGATCCGACTACTACTAACATTGTTGATACTACCATTAATGATTTCACTTCTAACCCTCCACCGACTAAACCTTTGTCTACTACGCCCTCCGTCATTATTAACTACATCTCTAATACTAAAATCAAGAAGGCTCCTGGTAATGATAAAATCACCAATAAAATGTTGAGAAATCTTCCTCTCAAAATAATCTTTCATGTTACTAAAATTATTAATTCTGCTTTAACCCTCTCTTACTTTCCTACTGCTTGGAAAACAGCAAATATTATTCCGATTCTTAAACCCGGTAAAGATTCCAGTAATCCAGCCAACTATCGACCCATTTCTCTCTTACCTACCCTTGGTAAACCCACTGAATCTATCATTCTTCAAGAATGCCTTTCTCATATTCGTGACAACAATATAATCATTCCGCACCAATTTGGTTTCACTAATCAACTTTCGACTACTCATCAACTTCTCAGGGTCACCGAAATTATTCATGAAGGATTCCAAAAGAAATCTATCACAGCTGTTGTCTTTCTCGATATCGCTAAAGCATTTGATAAAAATTGGATTAAAGGACTTATTTACAAACTCATCACATACAAATTCCCGTCTAACCTGATTCACATCCTCATCTCTTATCTCACTAATCGTAAATTTTGTGTCTCTATTAACAATACTAACTCAACTACCAAACCTATGCATGCAGGTATCCCTCAAGGCTCCGTTATTGCACCTCACCTTTTTAATCTTTTCATGAATGATATCCCACAAGACAATAATGTCACTCTTAGTTTATTCGCGGATGACACTACCATCATTACACAAAACAAAAATATTAATTACCTTCGCTCTAGACTTCAAAAATACATCTCTAAACTTGAAAATTGGCTCACTCAATGGCGAATTAAACTTAATGTTGATAAGACTGAAGCAGTCCTCTACACCTACCGACAACCCAAACCACCCATTATCACTCTCTATAATAAACAAATTTCATGGAGTAAAGAAGCAAAATATCTCGGAGTTATTTTAGACAAACGCCTCACCTTTAAATCACACAGTAATTTTATTAAAGAAAAATTCAATAAAGCTCTTCGCGCACTTTATCCACTTATTGCTCGTAACTCCAAAACTTCAGTTCACTCCAAAACACTGATCTACTTAGCCTACATGCGTCCCATTATAACTTATGCGAGTCCTGTCTGGGGTTCCCCAGCTAAAACTAACTTGAATAGCTTTCAACGACTGGAAAATAAAATATTACGCATGGCGATTAACGCTCCTTGGTTCTTCCGAAACTCTGATATCCAAAACACTCTTAATATCCCTTCTGTCAAAACCTTCATCAGCAAATTAGCCAAAAACTTCTACAGTCAAATTCCTAATAATCCGAATCCTCTTCTAAAACGCTTGCCCAATTACGATCTAAATAATCCCAAGAACGCTAAAAGACTACGCAATAGTATCAACATAACCGATTCTTGATGTTTCTTTTTTCTTCATTCCTCTAGAATATTTTTTCGACTAGCCTTCGGCAACCCGTTTCCTTCCCCTCTTTTCCCCCTGTCTGGCAATTGCTCCGGGATTTGTTATACCTCTCTCCTGCCTGAGCACTTCAGGGTCACCGCACCCATTCAGTTACTTTTGTAATCCTTTTTTGATCTCGTAACTAACTTTTTCTTTTAATTATTGGGCAAGGTATCATTTTCTCCCCTGTTCTCCATCCTCAATGCTTTCCAGTTTCAAGACAGGAATAAATGGCAGCTGCGCTGCCAATGCTTCGGAACACTCAAACTACTACTGAAGAATCATTCTTTCACTTCTGTGTGTGATGGGAAAGGCTGCGGATCTAAGCGACTTTGATAGAGGGCAGATTGTAATGGCTCGGAATATGTATTTCCGAAACTGCACGATTCGTGGGTTGTTCGCGATCTACAGTTGTTAGTACTTATGCAAAGTGGATGAATCACGGTGAAACAGGCAGTAGACGACATGGTGTTGGACGTCCACACGCTATCAAAGAAAAAGGTCGTCGGAGACTGTCTCGCATGATCAAGCAAAACAGCAGCCAGAAAGCAGCTCAGCTGACAGTCCAATACAATGCAGGGCCAAGTAGAATAGTATCGGAGCACACTGTTCAGTGGACACTGGTGGATATGGGGCTACGCAGCAAACGTCCCACTCGTGTGCCTTTGCTGACCAAGCGTCATCGCCAACTGCGCCTGCGCTGGGCCCGGGAACATCGTGACTGGTCCATGGATCAGTGGGAGAGAGTTGCCTGGTCAGATGAATCACGGTTTGTCATTCATCACGCCGATGGCCGTTTCAGGATACGCCGTCTTCCAGGCGAACAGTTGCTCCCTCAATGTACAGTAGGTCATGCACAGGCCGGTGGTGGTGGTATTATGCTTTGGGGGACGTTCTCTTGGGCGCCTCTGGGACCCGTGGTTGTGGTAGAGCAGACCATGAATGCTACAAGGTATCTGAACATCATTGCGGACCAGTTGCACCCTTACATGGCCTCTGTTTTTCCAGCTGGAAATGGAATATTCCAACAGGACAACGCCCCTTGTCACAAGGCTAAAATTATGTTGGAGTGGTTCCAGGAACATGATGCTGAATTCCAATTAATGTCCTGGCCGCCTAACTCACCGGATATCAATCCGATAGAACGCATTTGGGATGCCCTGGGACGGCATCTCAGAGATCAAAGACCACCAATTCGCAATATCTTGGATTTGCGTGACCGTTGCTTAAACATCTGGTACAATCTGTCTCCGGCCATCTACCAAGGATTTGTGGCATCCATGCCAAGGCGGGTTGAAGCTGTGTTGCGCGCCAAAGGTGGGCCAACTCGTTATTGGCAGGTGGTCATAATGTTTTGGCTCTTGAGTGTATGTTTATTATATAGATGTTGGATACATATATTGAGAGATTTTTATTGTATGTTATTAGGGATGTTTATTATATAATTCTACACTTCTAAATGTATATGTCGCGTACTCGAGCGAAATTGTATACAACTCAACTCAGGAGTTTCCTGTCCAAAAAAAAACACTTCTACTTTCATTGTTAACCGGAATTTCCCTGTATAATGTAAAATTGATGTTAATAAAATGTGTTCATTGTGAAAATGAGAGTTATTTTTCTTTTGAAAGAGTAGAAATATCTTTGAAGTTATTTAGATATTATTTACTGGTTTGAATGTGTTCACTAGCGATAAAAGATCCATTCAAATTTTACGAGTCAAAAGAATCTGATGATCTAGCGTTTTAGTAATTTGAAGTTAGTTTTGGTTTTTGTATTACTGAATGCTGGTACAACAGTATATATATAAAAAATTTGTGTTTGCATTGCTTTAGATTCTGTGTGTGTATAGCTTAGATACATTTAATACAAATATTATATTATAAATAAATAGTTTTCTCTGTTAACTGATAACTTCAAAAATAACTTTTAATATTCATCTTAGAAAATTACCACATTAAATATCGTGATGAAAAATTCTGAAATTTTATTTTCTGAAAAGCATAGATATTTAAAATATTTTTATTAGCAAAAGGAGCAGCAATTCAAAGACTTAAATAAATGATGAATGGTGATGCAAAATATAAAATATATAATAAAATACATAAAAAATTAAAAAATATTTGTCAAATGATTAGTATGATGTATGCGTTTTCTTGATACTAATAGTATACGACTAGTTCGTTTCTTTCCACGATTCTATTCCTTCGATTTTCCCTCCGTATTCTAGAAATCCACCGTAAAAGGAATAATATATTCTCGGAACGGTATTATCCTAACACTCCGTCCCCCACTTTATAAATAATTTGATAGAATTTTTTTTCTCTGATAAGTTTAATATTGTAAAAAAATTGGAGTAGAATATTACGAAGTAAAAAATAATATATTAGAAAACAAACAAACTTATTCATTTATTAAGTTCATATACTGACTTCCTGAAAGAAAAAAAATGCCATAATGGATGTGTTTTTAAAATTTCACAACTTAGTGAAGGACAAATAAAAAGGAATTAAAAATGATTGTATTGAGTTTTCGATAGCTCACGCACACACACAAATAAAAATACGACATGGATTGTATTTCTCCTTTATTTCGGCAGCCATCACACTCAAAGATGGCCTTGTCACACAACTTCTCTCTTTACATACACTTACTCAACTCATTCTTTCTCTTTCTCTTATCATCTCACCCCTCCTAGACACCCCACACTGACAGAATGTTGACATTACAGGGCATTGACTTCCCCTATGCCTGGGGATCTGGGTTTTGAGGCAATATAGTTGTTCATATGTTTACCATTTATTGCCTATTGTATAATATGAATTGCAGCAATTTATTATATGATATTTGACTTGATGTTTTATTCTAGTTTTACTCGTGATACTTTTGAAACTTACCCTTCAAAGACACCACCATTTTTTGCAAAAGAACAGATGATTTACGTGTAAGTAATCTTTATCTTAACAAAATTCTTGTTAATTTGACAAATAGATGATCTGTAAAATTTTATTTTAACAAAGTTATATATATTCGAAGTTATTTTAAAATGTTTTCCTGATAAAAATTGCTTACTTTTGAAGTAATGACTCTAATGCAATTCTTCTGCTGTAATTTTTGTTTCTTTCTAGCGATTAGCATTCTTGATTTTTTAAAAAAGCTAAAAATTTAATGTTTGCATGACAAAGCATTTCTAAATTATTTTTAAACATTATTGTGAAGCAGACAGTTTTTATGCATGACTATAGTGTACAAAAAAGGTATATTCTGATTTTTATCAATTAAAATTTCTTATTTCTTTTATGTTAAAATCATTTGAAACTTTAAATATTTTTTCTACTTTGCTTGCAATTATGTTGAGAATTATACAATTCTAGAGAATTATGCCAGTGCCTGCATGCATATGTATTTATTTCTAAAATTTATTATTATTATTCATTGTTATTATTATTCCAGTCCTGTTTAGTTTTCTTTTTTCTTTATAATTGCTTTATTGTAACTTTTATTTAATATTTGTCTTACTGTGAGATTTTTAAGATAACTTGATAGTTTTTATCTTTTTTTTTTAATTTTTTTATCATATACTGTTTTTCTGTGTTATTAAATAAAAGTACAGTGCGGATGTAAAAAGTTCAATCAAGATTCAATTTTGCATTTGTACATGACTGGATTGTATTCCATGTCATCTAAAATTTTGTTGAAGTAACTGCTTTAATAATTTATCATCTTAAACCAATGTTTTTTCATTCATCAGTTTTTCTTCAGCTAATTTTAATAATCAGTGTAATAATGAGTATTTATTATAATATCATAGTTTATAATATTATTTTAAACGGAATAAATTAAAAAATTAATTAAATATTCTCCCTTTACTTTCTCTAGCAACAATTCAAACAAATTGGAAAACATTTTATAAATTGCTGAACATAATACTGTTTTATCTTTGAAATTATACTCTCAAATTTTTTAAATATTCTATTTCTATTGACTAATGGCATATTTGTTTCAAAACTTCTTTCTGTATCTCTATCATATGATAAGTCGACAATTAACTTTTTTTCACAGTACAAGTTGCAAGTTGCTTTATTGACACTCATCATATAGAAAGGAGAACTTGGAACTTATGTCTGGTACAGGTGAGCTAAGCTTTTAATCTTCATTGCAATTACTTCAAAAAATATCAAAATTAGTGCATTGTTTTAAAAAAGTGTTTCATTTTTCATTATTGGTTCATCGTGAAGAAAATCCACTATCTTTAATTTGCAATTTTAAAATAAATATTTAATGCCAACATTTTAAATTTTATTTACTCTGTTATTAAAACAAAAGAAGTTTAATATAAATTTGAACCAAACAATTCATTGTTATTTTTATATGAAATTAAATTTAACTAAACCACTTTAATATGATTATTGGCAAATGCACATTGATGTTAAGCATCAGAAAATTTCCATTGACAGAAGTTTAAAAAAAAAAGTCTATATATAGTTTTCATATAACTGCTCTTTGATACAAGACACATAAAATATATGATGATATTTCTAAAAAACATTTCCATTGCTTTTTTTGTTATCTGTAAATAACCTGGAATGTCCATATTTTGTGCTTCATTTTTAATATTTGTGTATTAAAAAAATTCAATGGTCTGCATAGAATTGTTTTCCCTTTTATTGCGTGTTGAATGTTTCTTTTATTTGTTCTGTATATAACAAAATCTCTGAGAGAATATATGATTTTATACTTAGTGCAGAAATTGTCAATTTAATATACATATTTTATAATTTCTATATTGTTTTAATCTAATAGTCAATGATATTATTGGATAACATTGCATTTACTTTATTCCATAAGATAGTTTTGTTGGTTTGTGTATTGATTTGTGGCTTAGTCTTCAATGTATTTTCATGGCTTATTATAACAGTAAAGCAGTTGAAATTCCTATTTAATAAACTTTTAATATATAATATTTCTTAAATATTCCCTTAGAATAAATCTGTTTCTGATTACAAACTATTAACTAATCTGTTTAATTCTCTCAAAGTGTGTATGCTTTATCTAGTCATGTTGATAAAATTATATAAATAAGTACTGGAAAAACAAATTCATATTCTTTTGGAATAATTTAAAGTTTTTAAGAAAAATCATTTCTAAATTATTATTAAAAATTAGTGTGAAGCAGATAGTTTTTATGAATGGCTATATTGTATTAAAAATATATTTTCTGGTTTTTATGGCTGGATTTTTCTTATTGGGAATTGAGTGAAGATCTTTTCTTGTTTAAATAATTAGGAATTTGTTTTGTTTCTTCTACTCTGCTTCTAATCATGTTGAGAATTGAACGGTTGCAAAAATTTTTGTAGGTGCCTGCATGCATATATATTTATTTAATAGTTTTATAAGTACTTTGTAATAAGTTGACTTTAATTGCATGCGTAGCGATTCTCAAGGCCTCTGTGTTGAATTCTGTTTTGTTTTTCTTCATTCTTTATAATTGTTTTTTTTTTATAAATTAATTTTTTAAAGTTTTATTTATGTTGGTCTTACTGTGAGATTTTTAAGATAACTCGATAGTTTTTTTTTTATTTTTTTTTTTATCATATACTGTTTTTTCTGTATATTAAATAAAAACACTTTGTATCTATTGAAATTTTAATTAAGATCTCAGTTTGCAGTTGACCATAACTAGATTGTATTTTCCACTGTCTAAAACTTTGTTAAATAATTTCTTTAATAATTGATCATCTTCAACCCACTTATTTTTCAGTCCAGTGTAATTATGAGTGTTTATTGCAATTTGATAGTTTATAATATTTTGATCAGAATATATTTAAAATTTGAATTACATCCTCCTCTTTATTTGTTCCGACAACAACTCAAATGAATTGAATAACAATTTGTAAAATGCTGAATATATATCTTTAAAATTATAATATCAAATTTCTGAAATATTTTACTTGTTTCGACTAATGTCCTGTTTCTTTAAAAACTATTTTCATTATCTGTATGATATTTTTCTTTCTGTTCTACCAATCTTTCACCTTGCTAAACTTTTATAGTGTAATCTTTTTTATTTTTACTATTTGTAAATCATTTACTTTCAAATAATTTTTAGTAATATTGTAATGTTCTTCATTATTTAGAATACAACTTCAAATAATTACTTTTCCAAGTTAGCTTTTGTATATTTTTATGTGTGTTTCACAGACGATAATTTCACCTTTGTGTTTATTTGCAGCTTATTCTTTTGTGTTTACTGTTTGTGTGACCGTCGAAACTGAACTTTTTTTCGCAGTACAAGTTACATCCCTTATAGGTTTTATTTAGCTACTGTTCTCTTTATGTATTATGTTTTTTCGAATATTAAGTTTATTCCTCCACTTTAATAAACTTGCATGTTAATGTAAATAATATAATCATAAGTTTTTATTTTTCATATTAATTTATTTATCAATGTAGAATGAAGGGATTTAAATTTTGTTTACTCTGACAATAAAAGAAAAGAAACTGAATTTGTTCTAACCAATTCCATATGATAATTAGCAAATATACATTTATTTTAACCTTCAGAATATTTCCATCGACAGAATTTAAGAGTAAATTTTGAAAGAAAAGGCAATGTGGTATTATTATATTACTGTTTCTTGTTACAAGACACATAAAATGTATGCTGATATTTTGATGAAACCACCTGAAATGTGCATATTTTGAGTCTGAATCGATGCTTGGGTTTTGCTAATTTGTTTAAATCTTGCAAAGGTTATATATTATATCTAATCATTTTGATATTAATTGTATAGATAAGTACTTTAAAATTAACTTAATTTTCTATTTAAATATCTCCTCAGCTTTTTTAATTTTTGTGACTAGCATTGAATTCATTACATAAAATTTATTTGTTCCCCTTTTTGTTTATTTGCAGCTTATTCTTTTGTGTTTTACATGGCTGATTAAGATGAAAAGGGAATTTTTAAGTTTTTATTTAATACATTTTAATATTTCTGAAATGTTTCCTTTCTATGAAACTTTTTTTAATTTCTCAAATAGTAACTTATTTGTTAAATGTTTGCAAAGATTATATGTTTTATCTTGTCATTTTTATATTGATTTTCCAGTAAATATTTATATAATTAACTTAATTTTGTATTCAGATATCTCTGAAGTTTCTTGAATGAAGTAAATGCTTGTAACAAAAATTACATAAAGTAGTATTTTGTGACGATTTGCTGCTATTCTTTGCGGTTTTATATGGCCAATTATGATATATAAAAAAAAACAGTTGAAATTCCTATTTAATAATCTTTAATATATAATATTTCTAAAATTTTCCTTTTGTATAAAACATTTTCTAATTTCAAACTAAAAATAAATGTTTAGTGGTATTTTACAGTGTAATTTTTTTTTTTTTTTTTACTATTTGTAAATCTTTTATTATCAAACAATTTTGAGTAATATTGTAGTTTTTGTCATTGTTCAAAATACAACCTCAATTAATTACTGTTTCAAGTTAGTTTTATTACATGTGTGTGACCGTCTAAATTGAACTTTTTTTCATATTACAGGGTATAAATCATACAATTTGAAACATACAAATAAAATAATATCTTTCAATACATAATTTTTCCATTATAAAATATGTTAAGCATTTTAAATTATTGATGTAATTAATAATATTTGTGATTTCTTTATTTGTTATACTATTTTGATTAGACAGTAATTCAAATTTCAATTAAACCTTCTGTTTTTACTGGTTCTAAGAAAATGTTTAACTCAATGATATATAATGAAATTTGTATGCTTAATTTTATTGATATGATTATATATATATAAATATATGAATAACATCATTTCTGTTTTCACAGCACAATGATTTATTATAATTCTTTTTATGCAAAAATTTTAGAAATATATTGTCACATTTCTATAATTACTGTTATCACTCAAATTATATCTATTAAATATTAGAAATATTATATTTATACATTTAATGTATAATATTTTAGTACTATTATAATCATAATTTTCTTTATCATTTGTACTTATTATAAGATGTTAAATACTATTTCAAATTAGTTTTATTCCATTAGTACATATCTGTGCACTTCTTCATTACTAGAATGTATTCCCCGTTGTTTGATACGTCAGTTATAGAAATAAAATATCTTTCAATAGATAATTTTTCCATTTTAAATATTTTATCGATTTTAAATTATCGTTGTAATTAATAGTATTTATGTTTTCTTTGTTTCTTATAATATTTTGATGAGAAAGTAATTAAACTTTGAATTAAATCTTCTGTTTTTACTATTTCGAAGAGTACATTTAACAATTTTTATAAGAAATAATGAAATTTTTATGCTTGAATTTATTTATATGATTATATATATAAATAACATCATTTCTGTAGTGACAGCACAATGATTTATTATAAATTCTTTTTATATAAAAATTCTAGAGATGTATTGTCTCATTTGCTATAATTACTGTTATCTATGAAATTATATGTAATGTTATAAATATTATATTTTAACATTTATTGTCTATTTTTATTAAATTTTTTTTGTATATTTATGTAGATTTCCATGCAGTTCTTTCCCTGCATTAAATTAATATATTTTATTTTATTGTTTCACATTTATAAAGTATACATTTACCATTATCATTTTACTACTATTATAATCATAATTTCCTTTGTCATTTGAAATTTTAATCATACGAATAAAATAATATCTTTCAATAGATAATTTTTCCATCATAAAATTTGTTAAGATTTTAAAATTATTGATGTAATTAATAATATTTATGATTTCTTTATTTGTTATGCTATTTTGATTAGAAAGTAATTCAAATTTCAATTAAATCTTCTGTTTTTACTGGTTCGGAGAATAATTTTAACGATCTCAAAAATATATAATAAAATTATTATGCTTACTTTTATTGATATGATTATATATATATAAATATATGAATAACATCATTTCTGTTGTCACAGCACAATGATTTATTATAATTCTTTTTATGCAAAAATTCTAGAAATATATTGTCTCATTTCTATAATTACTGTTATCACTCAAATTATACCTATTAAATATTAGAAATATTATATTAGAGAAGCATTTAATTCATTACATAAAATGGTTTTGTTTCGCTGTGTATTGATTTGTGGTTTCAGAGCAATTTTAAACCCCTATTTAAAAAGTTTTAAGATATAGAAAGGCAAAATTTTAGAGTCTTTTCTTCATTTTAAGCTGTAACTAATTTCTTTGTGTTTTATCTAGTCATTTTGTTATTAATTGTATAAATAAGTACTTTAAAATTAAAATAATTTTCTATTTAAGTATCACTGCAGATTTTTTAATATTTTCACAAGCAGTTAATACATTTAATAAAAGGTGTTTTTTTTCTATGTATTGATTTATGGCATATTTTTCTCTTATTATGGACTGTTATAATTGAAAAGAGCAGTTTTAAATCCCTTTTTAATAAGTTTTAATATATAATATGTCTAAACTTTTCCCTTTGTATAAGTCTTTTCTTGATTTTATACTTTAACTAATTTGTTTAAAGCTCGCAATAGTTATAAGTTTCATCTGGTCATTTTGATATTATTTATATAAATAAGTACTTTAAAATTAACTTAATTTTCTATTTAAATATCTCTGCAGCTTCTTTAATTTTTGTGACAAGCATTTAATTCATTACATAAAATTTATTTGTTCGCCTTTGTGTTTATTTGCAGCTTATTCTTTTGTATTTTACATGGCTAATTAAGATAAAAAGAGATTTTTTTTTTTTTTTTTTTAAATTCATTTTAATACTTCTGAAATGCTTCCTTTCTATAAATCTTTTTTTAATTTCTCAAATCTTAACTTATTTGTTTAATGCTCGCAACGGTTTTATGTTTTTGTCATTTTTATATTGATTTTGCAGTTAATATTTATATAATTAACATAATTTTCTATTCTGATATCTCTGAAGTTTCTTGAATGAAGTAAATGCTTGTAACAAAAATTACATAAAGTAGTATTGTGTGTCGATTTGCTGCTTATTCTTTGCTGTTTTATATGGCCGATTATGATGAAAAAAGCAGTTGAAATTCCTATTTAAAAATCTTTAATATATAATATTTCTAAAATGTTCCTTTTGTATAAAACTTTTTCTGATTTCGAATTATAACTAAATGTTTAATGCTTTCAAAGTGTTTATGCTTTATCTAGTCATGTTGATATTATTTTCATCAATTAGTACTAGAAAATCAAATTCAGTTTCTTTTCAGATAATTTAAAGTTTGTAAGAAAAACCATTTCAAAACTATTGTTGATAATTAATGTAAAGCAAACAGTTTTTTTCTGATCATTATCTATGGAATTTTCTACTTGGAAATTCAGTGGAGACCCTTTCTTGTTAAAGTCATTTGAAATTTTTTTTTCTTTTTCTACTTTGCTTGTAATTATGTTGAGAATTGCATGATTGGGAAACATTTTGTATGAACCTGCATGACTATAAATTTATTTCTAATATTTAATAAATAGTATGTACAGTGTTTTTATTAATACCCAAATATTCAATTAAATGAATGTTAGTGAACAAATTTTGATTTTATAGCTGTTAGAATGTCGAAATATTTAGTTGGATATTTTTATTGTCTACACGGGTTTAAAATGTGCACAATCATATTAAATATGTACATGTTTTAATCGTTAAAATTTTTATTTAGAATGATTTACCTTTTGTACTTCTGCTAAAACTATATTGACGCTTGATGATT
Source organism: Caerostris darwini (assembly GCA_021605075.1). NCBI lineage: Eukaryota > Metazoa > Arthropoda > Arachnida > Araneae > Araneidae > Caerostris > Caerostris darwini. The sequence continues at coordinate 42,673 of BPLQ01009082.1, read as the reverse complement.
CTGTATAATCATGTTTCACAACATGCCGAATTAAAGAGCTGTTATTATATGTTTAAATAAATTTAAGTACACAATTGTACTTGAATGTGGTACTATAATTTTATTGATGGGAAAAATATTATCTTCATCAATTTAAAGCTTAATATTTATATATCAATATACAATATCAGATTTAGAATTAATTGATTTTAATATTTTAGCTGGTTTGATATTGAAACATTGATATAATACATTCAATAAATATTGAAATTTGTTAAGCTTAAGTAATTCATTAGGGGTATTTTAGAATTAATTAACATTAAATACAGTTATTTAAAGGAATTATTCTATATGGTGGAATATTTTTAATACAAAAGAAGTAAGATGAAGAACTTTGATTCATTATTGATCATTATAGATTTGCATACGTTGAAACTGTTTTCCTGATTTGTAAATATAATTTCTTTGAATCTAAACAAACAAGTGATGCATAATATAATTAATTTTCATCTAAAATAATCTTGCAGGGTTTCGTTTAGAATTCCGTGTTCATAATTAGGCATCATTTGCAGCGTTTTACCACCATTTTTAGTTATATATAACGGAGGGCCTGTTATAACTCAGTTATATAAAAATATGAAAAGTAGGTACAATGTATCGAACATGCATGGGTGCTAGGGAGAAAAAATAAGGCAATGCAGCATAAAGGAGACATTAACAGCGTGCGAAAGCTCTCTAATAATTTAAATACATAAATTGTAATAAATGGAAGCCATAAATAAAGTTATAATTAATATTTCATTTAATTGAAAAATTGATTTAATTTTAATAACTTAAAATTTGTTTTAAATGCTTCAGGACCAGAGCTACCTGCGACAAGCATGACGTGTTTACGAAAGGTGCTTGATTCTCAAAATTCGACAACGATGCCAAATCAATAGATTCTTTTATCAGGAATACCATTCGTTTGACTCTTGAGGAGGGTGTGAATCACAAAATACTATGCTAGGAAATTCGTTACGAATTGTGCTGGAAAAATATTGTAGCCATGTGACAGGCCATCCATGGTGAATCCTGGTTAATGCTGAATCTGCTACATACTTCATGTTGTAGTTGGGAATGACCTCGGGTTAAAGTGTACGTCATTGGAAAACGTTTTCACTGTTTTTGAACTAATAAAATTAATTTATTAATAAGTGCATAAAATTTTTATTATTTGTCTATTGAAATAAAAAAAATAAACCTTCATATAATTGAATACGTTTAAAATAAAGTTTTATTTATATATCATCTCGTTGAAAATTGTTAAATGGCTAATTTTATTATTGTATGTATGGGTTTTTTTTTTTTTTAATAATAATAATATGCAAGACGAAGAGAGATGGTATTAAAATTAAAAACATTTTTTTCAACGTAATTATTTGCCTTTTAATCAAAATTTCAGATTGAATGCCCTTTTTTTAAAATAATTTAGTCTCTTCCGTTTGTCTTTTCGAACGATCAAATTATTTTACTGTCATTGTTTTTTAAAAATTACACAAGCAGTATAAATTTGAAAAGTTAAAAATTATCCATTATTATTTTTGGGTAAATTTTTAATTAAATTCTAATGATATTTAAATTTAGAAAAATTGTTTTAGAAGTATATTAATATACTAACAGTAGCTTTTTTTAATTCCTAGTGAATCGTTATTTTTTTTTTTTTAATTATTAATATTTTTTAGTTTCTGGTGATTTAACACTAGAATAGCAGTCATTAAGCAAATTCAACGTTACCTAGGGTGCTGCATCACCGTTTTTTCCTCTACATTTAAGAGAGTCCTGATGGCCGAGTGGCGAGCGCTCTGGCGCTCGGTACCACAGGTTTCGAGTTTGAGTCCCGGCGGTGACATGGGTGTTTGTAGTGGTTCGGAATCCACTTTAAACTGTTTGTCCCGGTCTGTTTAGCCAAAAGTGTGCACAAGATGACCGTAGAGCGACAAACCAATACCTGTACATTTAAAAGGAAAAATCTCAGATGGACTATCGAGAGGAAAATTTCAATTCCTTTCCCTTCATTTTATAATTTCTTTATTTTTAGGAACTTAATCACTCAATGACAGTAATACTACTGTGCCCAAAAAGTCATTAATTCAGACATTTCAAAAATCTCCGGAAAACGTTTCAGCGTCTCACAAAACCAAGCGTAATTCTAACACTAATGAATATTTTGACGTCAAATTTCACAAAAATGTCAAGGACAGTGCCAGCAACGTAAAAAAGAAAAAAAATTCAAATTCCATATGCCCCTGGAATTTTAAATTAAAAATTGGTCTTACTTTTTGTACACAGTAGTACACTAGGTTGCTTTTAAATCTTCAACATTGCACACAACAAATGATAATCACTGATGAAAGGAAAAAAAATGCCTTGTTTGAAGCGATATTTTGTATTAAGAATTTTTTACTGCAGAAAAAATAATTTTAAAAAGAAATATAAAATTTGATAATATTAAATAAAACTGAAATGAACAGTTCGCTGGATTGTTTTATCCGCAGCTTTCATTTAAAGAATTATTAAAAACCATTTACAAGGAGTTTATTATATAGATGTTGGATATATATAGAGAGAGATTTTTATTATTTTATTGCATGTTATTAGGGATGTTTATTATAGAATTCTACCCTTCTAAATGTATATAAAAAAAAAAAAATTGTGTTTTCCTTGATTTAGATTCTGTGTGTGTATAGCTTAGATACATTTAATACAAATATTATATTATAAATAAATAGTTTTCTCTGTTAACTGATAACTTCAAAAATAACCATTAATATTCATCTTAGAAAATTACCAAAGTAAATAATGTAATGAAAAATTCTGAAATTTTATGTCCTGAAAAGCACAGATATTTAAATTTTTTTTTTTTTTTTAGCAAAATGAGCAGAAATTCAAAGACTTAAATAAATTAATAATGTTGATGCAAGATATAAAATATATAAAAAAATTAAAAAATATTTGTCAAATGATGAGTGTGATGTATGTGTTTTCTTGATTCTAATAGTATACTACTAATTCGTTTCTTTCCACGATTCTATTCCTTCGATTTTTCCTCCCTATTCTAGGTTTTCCTCGGTTTGCAAGCACCAAATCTTTAATTTTTTGGGCTTGTGCTTCGTCGGTTGAGATTGATGGTCGTCCAGAGGACACTTTGTCTTCAACGCGTTCTCTGCCTTCTTTGAACCGTTTATACCACTTCTAAACATTTCTTTCCGATTTAGGAATGCTCACCGAATGCCTTCTGCAACATTCTATGCTATGATATGGTTATAATCTCTTACTGCTTTAACGAAGCAATCCAAAAATATCCATGTAGTAAATTGTAAAATTCCTTATAATATATATATACATATGTATTATAAGCGGGCCTCAATGGCCGAGTGTCTAGCGCTCGGTGCCACAGGTTCTCGGTTTTTAATAATATTCGTTTCAGAATTATATAAAACAAAAAAAATTTTCAACACTAATAATAATAATTATAACAATATATATTTTCAAAATTAGAACTAATTAAATTCATAAAGAATTCAATTAAAAATTTAAATCAAATGAATTGAATTATTTCTTAAGTTTCCGCTTTCCAACTTTGATCATGCGATATCAGTGTTATCTCGTTTGCGTAAAAACAGATATATAATATGTATATTTTTTTTAATTTGGAATCGGGTACCTAATTGCCCTTTTTTTCAACATCTCGTAAACTTTTAATAATAATTTGAAAAAAATTTATAGCTGAAGGGGTGGTGGCACTAGAATCGCATCTGCATAAATATTTGTTATGCTATAATTCCTTTTTATTCATACGGTTTTTAAAAAATATTACAAACAATTTGATTAAAATGTTTTTAATTTTGGAAAAAAACTTTTCTTTCAATTGGCATAAAAATTAAAAAATTATTAATTCGAACCAGAGATATCGTTCATTAAACGAAATTATCATATCATATTAGGAAAGTCAGTTCTTGAACCCCTATATCTCCAAAACTTTTAATTAGATCTCTGTAAAAAAATTAACGAATACTAATTTCATCATACCGAATCGATTGCATAAATATCTTGGTTTCCGTAATGAAATTTTGAGTTAAAAAGCGAGTTAGAGGCTAATTAACCATGTTAATTAATTTTGGTAATCAACTGCGTTGCACTATAAGTTAGTATCCCTCGTGCTGTTTCTAGAAGTACCATTTATATGACGATCTAATGATATTTGCAAAAATTATTAAGTGTTTCCTTTTGGGGGGGGGCCGGGGGGCGGACGGTGCAAGTAAACACTTAAGTTTTCTTAATTATCTAGTGAAATTTTCTGATTATACACTTATACACACTGAGTTAATATATTTATATAATACATGTCTCTGTATGTGTAATATCCGGATAGGGTCGGATCATCGCACAGACAAATAAGAGAAGGGTCCAGTTTTTAGAAGGTCTTGTTCAAACTGTCTATTTTGAAAAGATTCGTAAATAAGATAATTTACTTTTCTGTTGGACAAATATATCGAATAAGAGAGCGCAGTAGATCTACCTCCCCGTGGTGCACCTGGTAATAATTTTTAGTGGCTAAAAGATCTACAACTTGGCCTTATGTCTTCCTCCAAAGATCTCACCAAAAGATCAATTAAAGTCCACGCTCAAGAAGACCTCTATAACCGCGTTTCCCAAAAGTCCTGGAAGAATGCCATTCCAAATCTATGCAATGGTCCAAGGCGTAGAGCAGTCGCTCGTTACCGACTAACCACCGATGTCTGCCTGCGAAACCATCTTTACAGACCCAAAATTGTTCCTTTCCCGATATGCACTCTGGAGAGCCAATGGACTCAACGCACCTACTTTACTGTCCTGCTCTGAGCAAGACTTTTCTCGCCGAGCGATATTGGGAGGCAAGAGATACGCTAGATTAATGAACTTTGTTTCAGCATGTTTTGTTGTATTTTCTGTTCTTTTTTTTTTTTTTTT
>BPLQ01009082.1:2713-23936 GCA_021605075.1 Caerostris darwini | reverse complement strand
TTTACCTCAAGCATGGCATCTACAAAAAAAAAAAAAAAAAAAAAAAAGAGAAGAACTGAAGATGAACATCGAGAATTCAATCGGGATTGGACGGAGTCGTTCGCTTTCATATGCAACTCAGATGGCCTTCCGACTTGTCTCATTTGCCACGAAAAACTCGCACACAATGAGAAATCAAATTTAGAGAGACACTTCACTAAAAAACATACTCAGTTTGCTAGTAAATATCCAGCCGGCGAAGAACGAAAAAAAGCTGTCGACGAGCTCCAAAAACAAAAATAGCAATCAAGTTCCACGTTAAGTAACTGGGCGCAATTTACAAGTAATGTTAATCTAGCAAGCTTCGCGGTATCACTAGAAATTGCAAAAAAGGCAAACCATTCACAGATGGTGAGTATGTCAAAGATGGCTTCATACGTGCATCTGAAGAACTGTTTCGTGATTTCAAAAACCAACCAGAAATCTTGAAAAAAATCAAAAATTTGCCATTATCCGCTAAAACAGTACAAGATAGAATAGCTAAAATGTCTTCAAATGTAACGTATTTGCAGGTGGAAGATATTCAACTTTCTTCTGTCATATCACTTGCTATAGATGAGTCTTGCGACATAAAAGACACGGCACAAGTTGCCCTTTTTGTCAGGTATATGTCTTCCAAGGTCCAAAAGAAGAACTTCTGGGATTGCTACCGCTCTCGGGACAAACTAGAGGGGAAGATATAGCGAATGCTGTGCAAAAATGCCTTGAAGACAATAAGATCGATTTAAATAAAATTGTTTCAATAGCAACTGATGGAGCCAGAAGTATGATAGGAAAAAATAAAGGGGCAATAACGATTCTTTAGAGCAAAATAAACCACGAAATTCTTACGTTTCACTGCATAATACACCAAGAAGCGCTTTGCGCCCAAACATTTCCGGCCGAAATAGTTGAGGTCATGAATTTGGTAACCAAGATTGTTAACAGCATCTTGTCAAAAGCACTCTACCATCGTCAGTTTAAAGAATTCTTAAACGAAATGGAAACTTAGTATTCCGACCTCCTACTTCACAATAAAGTGCGATGGCTTTCCAAAGGTAAGGTGTTGAAACGTTGTGCTTTGTGCTTGAATGAAATAAATACATTCCTAAATGAAAAAGGCATTAATCACCCTGAATTAAAGAACGACAAATGGTTGCAAAAATTTTACTTTATGGTGGTTATCACAACGAAATTAAATGAGCTGAATCTAAAACTGCAAGGAAAGAGAAACCCAGCCTATGTTTTGGTAGAAGAATTGGTTTGTTTTGAAGAAAAATTAATTCTTTTTGCAGAAGATATTCAGAGCGGTAAATTACTTCATTTTCAATTTCTAAAGCAATATCGTGATAAGTTATAAAAAAATTAAAGATGAATTTGCTGACAGATTTGAGCAATTCAAAACCACTCTAGCATTCATAGTAAATCCACTCAACACAAATAGTAACGAAATCCGCATTGAGCCATTTGGAATTGATACTGGATCTCTAGAAATGCAATTGATCGATTTAAAAAGTAAAGCTTTGTGGAGTGGAAAATTTACAGAGTTGAAAAGCAAGTTGGAAGAGTTGGAGGTCCAGAAATGTATGTACGTAACGCAACAAAAGTGGACAACTTTAAAAGAAATGCCGCGAGTTGAGGCACTTATATTCGACGCATGGAATGGTCTTCCAGATTGCTACAGTGAGGTGAAGTTGGCATTTGGAATACTGACTATCTTTGGATCGACATATTTGTGCGAGCAAGCGTTCTCTTGCATGAATATAATTAAAAGTAAAGTAAGAAGCCAACTAACAAATGAAAATTTAGAGTCGTGTTTAAAACTTAAAGCAACAAGTTATGAGCCAAACTTTCTAAAACCATGCAAAGCCCATTGAATATGTTTGCTAAAATGTATGTTATTGTTTTTTTATTTTAAGTACAAATTACATTGTTTAATAAAGTTTAAATTTTCTACTTGAATAACCATGCAAAGCCATCGCTCCCATTGAATTTGTTTGTTCAATTGTTTTTTAAATTACATGTTACAGTTAGTGTTGTAAGTAAATGTTTAATTGTTTTAATTTTTTACTTAAATAATAAGTTATCTAATAATGAATAGATATAATGAATAAATAGAATGATATAATGAATAAATAGAATGATATAATGAATAAATAGATATTTTTTCTTATGAATAAATAGATTAGTTTTTTTTTTATAAAAAAGTTTTATTTATGCGAGTATTAACAGGTGGGCTAGTATTATTAAATCGGCGCTACTGGTATTAAATCCATATGAATTTTAGTTAGCCCTAACCTTCAAAAGACACGTGTATAAATTTGACAGCTCTTGCAATATTAGTATGTGAGTTATATCATTTTTAGTGAAGCAACTTTTGTTAGTTTGAAAAAAGGGATAAAAAGGAATTTCGTGGGTTAATAAAGCATTTCTGCTTGGCGAAAAAAAAAAAATACTATTGAAACCAAGGTTGGCTCGATAAACATTATTCGGACTTTGCACCAGGAAAATCAACCTTAGAGAAGTGGTTTGCTAAATTAAAACGAGGCGAAATGAGCACCGAGGACGATGCACGCAGTGGAAGCCCAAAGGAGGCTGTTACCGACGAAAACATAAAAAAAGTCCACAAAACAATTTCTGATAACCGTAAAGTGAAGTTAATTGAGATAGGTGAGACCCTAAAGATATCAACGGAACGTGTTGGACATAACGTGAATGAATATTTGGATATGCGAAAGCTCTGTTCAAAGTGGGTGCCGCGCGAGCTCACAATCGACCCAAAACAACAACGAATTGATGATTCTAAGTAGTGTTTGGAGCTGTTCAATCGTAATAAACCCAAATTTTTTGCGTCGATATGTGACAATGGATGAAACATGGCTCCATCATTTCACACCGGAATCCAATCGACAGTCAGCCTAGTGGACTGCACGTGATGAACACTAAACATGCTATAACTCGCATACTAATAGTGAACAGCTATCAAATTTATACACGTGGCTTTTGAAGGTTTGGGCTAACTAAAAATCGTATGGATTTAATACTAGTAGCGCCATCTATGTGTCAGCCTACGAACTTTTCAGCCCACCGGTTATTTATTGTTGGCAAGAAAAAATTTTGTGGCTCTTTAAAACTTTGAAATTTTGTAAATTGTCATTTTTGGCTCTTCCGACTCAATAGGTTGCCGACCCCTGATCTAGGCAGTTGTAAGGAATTAATTTAAAATATTTAGAACAGTGCGAGATCTTTTACTATGTTTGCGGGTAGAAATATCATAATCGTAATTTTGTAGAATATTTAATACACGGTTATTGATGTTTCGCATATCATTATAGAATTTAGTAGAAATTTTGTGAACAAATTGTCTTAAACTTGGAATTGAAAGAGCTCGTCTAATATTGCCATCACGAAATACCAGGGTGAATTCGTTAACATTCTGAGAGTTTTGTTCTCAAGCCTTTGAACAATTTCAAAATTTGTACATGCAACAGAACCCCAAACTGGGCTTGCATAAGCTAATACTGGACGAAGATAAGGGATATATATTAGAATTTTGAGATTAAGAGGTAAAGCTGATCCTTTGAGACTAATATTCCCAAGAGATTTAACTACAAATACCACAGTGGCAACAGGTTTTAAGTTGTAGTCTTTGTTATGGTGTTTTGTACATGTCTTAGTGAGTTTCTTTCAATCATTGTCATCATGGAGTCAAGAATTTCGAGTTTTGTAGTATAGACATTATAAATGTTCAATTTTTTTTGTCTGTTATATTTTAAGAGCATTTGTATAAATTGAGATAAAGAGTATCAGCAAACATGAATCTCGAAGTTACAGGTCAAATCAAGTTTGTATCGTTTTCATTTCCTTCATCTACATATCCAGTAAGAGTAATTAGTTCTTAAAAACATTTTTATTAATTAATTACTTTATCTTACTGTATATCTGGTAAGTTTATCGTAGCGTAGCCTTGCTGTTTTTTTTAATGCATGATGCATGTCGGTTGAATGTTATCAATTTTACTTCTGCTACTGAAAGTTACTTCAAAAGTAGGTTTTATTTCGATATCTCCTACATTTTAAGGTAAAAGTATCATCTCTTATTTGTGTATTTTTATTTAATTACTGTACCGACTTCTTAACGTGTAGTAAAAAAAAAAAAATGTTCAACTGTTACTTTACACAGACTGTGAATAAAAATTAGCGAGAAAAAAAAACCCACACCTCAGATGGAAATTTCCTTATTATTTAATTAAAGCCTAACATTTTTTAAACACATTTTAAATCCTCCTCTACCTTACAGATTTTTTTTCATTTCAAAATAATTTTCAAATGTAATTACTATAATACATTAAAAATTCCAAAATTTTGTAGAATTTTAAAAATTAGAAGTTATTCTTGTATTTACACGTTTAAATATTATTTATATAATTTATTTATTTGTTCTGAATTATAAAGCTTTGGATATAAAATTTGGAAAGACACTTTTATTTTAATTTTATCTTTAAAAGCTTTAAAGTATCTATTACTATCAATTAGTTTAATTTCCTTACTATTAATATCTCAAAGAAAAATAAATTTAAAATTCCCCCATTTTATTTAAGTAGAAAAAATTTATTTTGTATCATCGTTTTTATTTCAAAAGTGGAATTAAATTTTGCATTATTCTAATTGTGTTATTTATTCACAATTTTTAAAGTATATTATTTATTACAAAAAATTCATTTTGATAGTTTCAAACATAAATTCAAAAATAGGTATAATAAAATAATACCTCAACAGGTAGTAGACATATGAACGTAAATTAAGCATTAAAAAATCCATTTGTCTAATAACAAACAAAACCCTTCATAAATCTTTTTTTTTATACAATACCAAAAATTTGATGAGGATTTTATAAATTAGACCACATAATTGTAATTATCAATATATGGTGTTTTATATATATAATATACAAACTTGTTATAAGTTATTACAAAACTGTACAAAACTTGTTATAAATTATTTGATAGAATTTTTTTTTCTCTGATAAGTTTAATATTGTAAAAAAATTGGAGTAGAATATTACGAAGTTAAAAGTAATCTATTCGAAAACAAACAAACTTATTCATTTATTAAGGTCATATACTGACTTCCTGGAAGAAAAAATGATATAATGTGAAGTTTAAAGAACACATCCATCTTAGTGAAGGACAATTAAAAATGATTGTATTGAGTTGCTTATATGTTTACCAGTTATCGAATATTGTATAATATGAATTGCAGCAATTGTATGATATTTGACTTGTTGCTTATTTTTGATGTTTTATTCTAGTTTTACTTGTGATACTTTTGAAACTTACCCTTCAAAGAAACCACCATTTTTTTCAAAAGAACAGCTGATTTACATGTAAGTAATTTTTATCTTAACAAAATTCTGATAACTTTGACAAATAGACGGTCTGTAAAATTTTATTTTAACAAAGTTATATGTATTCGAAGCTATTTTAAAATGTTTTCCTGATAAAAATGCTTACTTTTGAAGTAATGACTCTAATGCAATTCTTCAGTTGTAATTTTTGTGTCTTTCTAGTGATTAACATTCTTGATTTTTTAAAAAAGCTAAACATCTAAATTTTGCATGACAAAGCATTTCTAAATTATTTTTAAACATTATTGTGAAGCAGACAGTTTTGTGGACTATAATGTACAAAAAAGATATTTTCTGATTTTTATCAATTAAAATTTCTTATTTCTTTCATGTTAAAATCATTTGAAACTTTTAATTTTTTCTACTTAGCTTGTAATTATGCACAGAAATACACAATTCTAGAAAATTAAGCGAGTGCCTGCATGCATATGTATTTATTTCTAGAGTTTATTTAATAATTTAAGTACTTTGAAATAAATTGAATTTAATTTCTTTGAACACCTAGTGATTCTCAAGGCCATTGCATTGAATTCCACTCATGTTTAGTTTTCTTTTTTCTTTATAATTGCTTTATTTTAGTATTTATTTAATGTTTGTCTTACTGTGAGATTTTTAAGATCACTTGATTATTTTGATCTTTTTTTTTTTTCCCATCATACTGTTTTTTCTGTGGTATTAAATGAAACAGTGTGTATGTAAAAAGTTAAAGGAAGATTCAATTTTGCATTTGTACATGACTGGATTGTATTCCACGTCATCTAAAATTTCGTTGACATAACTACTTTAATAATTGATCATCTTGAACCACTGATTTTTCATTCATTAGTTTTTCTTCAGCTAATTTTAATAATCAGTGTAATAATGAGTATTTACTATAATATGATAATTTATACTAACATTTTAAACAGAATAAAATTAAAAATTTAACTAAATATTCTCCCTTTACTTTCTCTAGCAACAATTCAAACAAATTGAAAAACATTTTATTCAAATGCTGAATATAATACTGTTTTATCTTTGAAATTATACTCTCAAATTTTTTAAATATTCTATTTCTATTGACTAATGTCACATTTGTTTCAAAACTTCTTTCTGTATCTCTATCATATGATAAGTCGACAATTAACTTTTTTTTACAGTACAAGTTGCAAGTTGCTTTATTGACACTGATCATATAGAAAGGAGAACTTGGAACTTATGTTGGGTACAGGTGAGTTAAGCTTTTAATCTTCATTGCAATTACGTCAAGAAATATCAAAATTAGTGCATTGTTTTAAAGAAGTGTTTCATTTTTCATTATTGGTTCATTGTGAAGAAAATCCACTATCTTGAATTTGCAATTTTAAAATAAATATTTAATGCCAACATTTTATATTTTATTTACTCTGTTATTAAAACAAAAGAAGTTTAATATAAATTTGTACCAAAAAATTCATTGTTATTTTTATATGAAATTAAATTTAACCAAACCACTTTAATAAGATTATTGGCAAATGTACATTGATGTTAAATTTCAGAAAATTTGCATTGACAGAAGTTTCAAAAATAAAAAAAGTCTATATATAGTTTTCATATAACTGTTCTTTGATACAAGACACATAAAATATATGATGATATTTCTAAAAAACATTTCCATTGCTTTTTTTGTTATCTGTAAATAACCGGGAGTGTCCATTTTTGTGCTTCATAAATATTTGAATAGTAAAAAAATTCAATGGTCTGCATAGAATTGTTTTCCCTTTTATTGCATGCTGAATGTTTCTTTTATTTGTTCTGTATATAACAAAATCTCCAAGAGAATATGTGATTTTATACTTAGTGCAGAAATTGTCAATTTAATATATATATTTTATTATTTCTATATTGTTTTAATCTAATAGTCAATGATATTATTGGATAACATTGCATTTACTTTATTCCATAAGATAGTTTTGTTGGTCTGTGTATTGATTTGAGGCTTAGTCTTTGATGTATTTTCATGGTTTATTATGACAGAAAAACAGTTGAAATTCCTATTTAATAAACTTTTAATATATAATATTTCTTAAATATTCCCTTAGTATAAATCTGTTTCTGATAGCAAACTATTAACTAATCTGTTTAATTCTCGCAAAGTGTGTATGCTTTATCCAGTCATGTTGATATTAATTATATAAATAAGTACTGGAAAAACAAATTCATTTTCTTTTGGGACAATTTAAAACCTTTAAGAAAAATTTCTAAATTATTGTTGAAAATTAATGTGAAGTAGACAGTTTTTATGAGTGGCTATATTGTATTAAAAAGATATTTTCTGGTTTTTATGGCTCGATTTTCCTTATTAGGAATTAAGTAGAGATCTTTTCTTGTTTAAATAATTGGGAATTTGTGTTATTTTTTCTACTTTACTTCTAATCATGTTGAGAATTGCACGGTTGTAAAAATTTTTGTAGATGCCTGCATGCATATAGATTTCTTTAATAGTTTTATAAGCACTTTGTAATAAGTTGACTTTAATAGCGTGCCTAGTGATTCTCAAGGCCTCTGTGTTGAATTCCATTCCTGTTTTGTTTTTCCTCCTTCTTTTTAATTGTTTTTTTTTTAATTAATTTTTTTTTTTAAAGTTTTATTTATCTTGGTCTTACTGTGAGATTTTTTAGATAACTTGATAGTTCCTTTTTTTATCATATACTGTTTTTTCTCTATTATTAAATTAAAACACTTTGTATCTATTGAAATTTTAATTAAGATCTCAGTTTGCAGTTGTCCATAACTGGATTGTATTTCCTGTTGTCTAAAACTTTGTTAAATAATTTCTTTAATAATTGATCATCTTCAAGCCACTTATTTTTCAGTCATTAGTTTTCTTAAGCTAATTTTAGTACTAGTGTAATTATCAGTGTTGATTATAATTTGATAGTTTATAATATTTTGATCAGAATATATTTAAAATTTGAATTACATCCTCTCCCTTTATTTGTTCTGACAATAACTCAAATAAATTGAATAACAATTTGTAAAATGCTGAATATATATCTTTAAAATTAGAATATCAAGTTTCCGAAATATTTTATTTATTTAAACTTATATCCTATTTCTTTAAAAATTATTTTCATTATCTGTATGATATTTTTCTTTCTGTTCTACCAATCTGTCACCTTGCTAAACTTTTATAGTGTAATCTTTTTTATTTTTACTATTTGTAAATCATTTACTTTCAAATAATTTTTAGTAATATTCTAATGTTCTTCATTATTTAGAATACAACTTCAAATAATTACTTTTTCAAGTTGGCTTTTGTATATTTTTATGTATGTTTCAATATTTTTTTATGTATGTTTCAATGTATATAAGTTTTATTTAGTTACTTTCATTTTATGTTTTATATTGTTTTAAATATTAAGTTTATTTCTCCACTTTAATAAACCAGCATGCTTGTGAAATTTATGTAATCTGTCATGTTTTTAATTTTCATATTAACTTTTTATTCATTGTAGAATCTGGGTATTAAATGGTGTTCTATCTGCATTATTAGCATTGGTCAGCAAGAAAATAGCCCTGGGAAATAATGTCTGCTACAGGTGAGTAAAGTTTTTAATCTGATTAGCAATTACTTCAACAAATATCAAATGTAGAGCATTCTTCTAAAAAAGTGTTCGATTTTTCATTATTTTTTCAACGAGAAGAAAATCTGACATCTTGAAATTGACATTTTAAAATAAATTTTTACTGCCAACATTTTAAATTTTGTTTACTCTCACAATAAAACAAAAGAAATTGAATTTGTTTTAACCAGTTGCATATGATTATTAGCAAATATACATTTATTTTTACCTTCAGAATAATTTCACTGGAGGAATTTAAGAGTAAATTTCAAAAGAAAAAAAAAAAGGCAATATAGTATTATCATATTACTGTTCTTTGTTACACGACGCATAGAATGTATGATGATATTTTGCTGAAACCTCCTGAAATGTGCATATTTTGAGTCTGAATCCATGCTTGGTTTTTGCTATTTTAATATTAATAACAAAATTAAAATGGACTGCTCGGGAATGTTTTTCCTTGTAATGTATGTTAAATGTATCTTTCAAGTGTTCTATATATAACAAAATCCTCGAAAAAACATGGCATTTTATACTTATTTGTCTAAGTGCAGAAATTGTCAATTTAATATACTTATTTTATAATTATGATATTATTTTAATCTAATATTCTGTGAAAGCTTTGAATAGCATTGTATTTTATATAATGTTTTGTGCCAAGCATTTATTTTATTCCATAAGATTCTTTTTTTTTTTTCCTGTCTATTGATTTAGGGCTTATTTTTCTTTTATTATGAATTGTTATAATTGAAAAGAGCAGTTTTAATTTCCTTTTTAATAAGCTTTAATATATAATATTTCTAACATTTTGCCTTTGTATAAATCTTTTCGTACTTTAAAATTAACTTAATTTTCTATTTAAATATCTCCGCAACTTCTTTAATTTTTGTGACTAGTATTTATATCATTACATGAAAGGTTTTTTTTTTTCCCTGTGTATTGATTGATGGCTTATTTTTTTTTATTATGGACTGTTATAATGGAGAAGAGCAGTTTTAAATCCCTTCTTAATAAGATTTAATGTATAGTATTTCTAAACTTTTCCCTTTTGTATAAGTCTTTTCTTGATTTAAACTGTAACTAATTTGTTTAATGCTCGCAAACATATATGTTTTAACTAGCCAAATTGATATTAATTATGTAAATATGTACTGGAAAATCAACTTAATTTTCTATTCAGATATCTCTGAAGTTTCTTGAATAAAGTAAATGCTTGTAACAAAAATTACGTATAGTAGTATTATGTGTCGATTTGCTGTTTTATATGGAGGATTATTATGAAAAAAGCAGTTGAAATTCCTATTTAATAATCTTTAATATATAATATTTCTAAAATTTTTCTTTTGTATCAAACTTTTTCTGATTTCAAACTATAACTAAATGTTTAATGCTATTTTGTAGTGTAATTTTTTTTTGTTTTACTATTTGTAAATCTTTTATTATTAAACAATTTTAAGTAATATTGTAGTTTTTGTCATTGTTCAAAATACAACCTCAATTAACAACTGTTTCAAGTTAGTTTTATTATATGTGTGTGACCGTCTAAATTGAACTTTTTTTCATATTACGGGGTATAAATCATACGATTTGAATCATATGAATAAAATAAAATCTTTCAATAGATAATTTTTCCATTATAAAATTTGTTAAGCATTTTAAATTATTGATGTAATTAATGGTATTTATGATTTCTTTATTTGGTATGCTATTTTGATTGGAAAGTAATTCAAATTTCAATTAAATCTTATGTTTTTACTGGTACAGAGAATAATTTTAACAAACTCAATAATATATAATGAAATTTTTATGCTTAATTTTATTGATATGATTATATATATGAATTACATCATTTCTGTTTTCACAGCACAACGATTTATTATAATTCTTTTTATGCAAAAATTGTAGAAATATATTGTCTCATTTCTATAATTACTGTTATCACTCAAATTATACCTATTAAACATTAGAAATAATATCATTTTTTTACATTTAATGTATAATTTTTTAGTACTATTTTAATCATAATTTTCTTTATCATTTGTACTTATTATACTATGTTAAATACTTTTTGTAATTAGTTTTATTCTGTTTGTACATATTTTATCATTTTTCTGCCACATCATCATACAATACAGATAACTTTTCTTTAGTACACTTCTCCATTACTAGAATGTATTCCCCGTCATTTGAAATTTGAGTGATAGAAATTAAACAATATCTTTTATTTTTTTCATTTTAAATGTTTTATTGATATTAAATTATCATTGTAATTAATAGTAATTACGATTTCTTATATTTTAATTAGAAAGTAATTAAAATTTGAAGTAAATCTTCTATTTTTACGGGTTCGGAGAATAATTTTAACAAACTCAATAATATATAATAAAATTTGTGTAATTGATATTCATATATATAATTATATAAATAAAATTATCATTTCTGTTGTCACTTGTTTCACATTTATAAAGTATACGTTTACAATTATTATTTTAGTACTATTATGATCACAATTTTCTTCATCCTGAGAACTTACTATAATATATTAAAAACTTTTTGAAATTAGTTTTATTATTTTATTAGTACATATCTGTACAATTCTTCATTACTAGAATGTATTCCCTGTCCTTTGAAACTTGAGTTATAGAAATAAAATATCTTTCAATAGATAATTTTTCCATTTTAAATATTGTACAGATTTTAAATTATCGTTGTAATTAATAGTATGTTTTCTTTGTTTCTTATTTTAATTTTTCTAATTACAATAATATAATAAATTATAATATAAAATAATATAAGAATTTTAATTCTTATTAAAATTTGAATTAAATTTTTTGTTTTTACCATTTCGGAGAGTAAATTTAACAATTTTTATAAAAAATAATGAAATATTTATGCTTGAATTTATTGATATGATTATGTATAAAAATAACATCATTTCTGTAGTCACAGCACAATGATGTATTATAATTCTTTTTATAAAAAAATTCTAGGGATGAATTGTCTTATTTGCTATAATTACTGTTATCGCTGAAATTATACGTAATGTTATAAATATTATATTTTTACATTTATTGTCTATTTTTATTAAAATTTTTTGTATGTTTATGTAGTTTTCAAAGCAGATCTTTCCCTGCATTAGATTAATATATTTTATTTTATGGTTTCACATTTATAAAGTATACGTTTACAATTATTATTTTAGTACAATTATAATCATAATTTTCTTCATCGTTTGAAATTTGAATCATACGAATAAAATAATATCATTCAATAGGTAAATTTTCTATTATAAAATTTGTTAAGCTTTTTAACTTACTGATGTAATTAATAATATTTATGATTTCTTTATTTGTTATGCTATTTTGATTAGAAAGTAATTAAAATTTCAATTAAATCTTCAATTTTTACTGGTTCGGAGAATAATTTTAACAAACTCAATGATATATAATGAAATATTTATGCTTACTTTTATTGTTATGATTATACATATGAATAACATCATTTCTGTTGTCACAACACAATAAAATTTACTAATTAACTTAAGATGTGGAGGTATTGTGGCTCATAAAGCCACCTTGGAACTCCGTAACAGGTATGCCCGTCGCCCAACACAATAATTTATCATTCTTTTTATGCAAAAATTCTACAAATATATTGTCTCATTTCTATAATTATTGTTATCACTCAAATCATACCTATTACATATTAGAAATATTATATTTTTACATTTAATGTATAATTTTTTAGTACTATTATAATCATAATTTTCTTTATCATTTGTAGTTACTATAATATGTTAAATAATTTTTGAAATTAGTTTTATTCTGTTTGTACATATTTTATTAACATTTTTTTGACACATCATCATTCAAAACAGATAACTTTTCTTTAGTACACTTCTCCATTACTAGAATGTATTCCCCGTTATTTGAAATTTGATTCATATAAATAAAATATCTTTCAATAGGTAATTTTTCCAATTTAATTGGTTTTAACGTTTTTAAGTTATTTTTGTAAGTTATAGTCTTTATGATTTCTTTGTTTATGTTATTTGGATTAGAAAGTAATTAAAATTTCAATTAAAGCTTCTTTGTATGCTGGTTCAGAGAGTAAATTTAACAATTTTTATAAAAAAATAATGAAATTTTTATGCTTGAATTTATTTATATGATTATATATATAAATAACAGCAGCGATTTGCTGCTTATTCTTAGCAGTTTTATATGGCCTATTATGATGAAAAAAGCAGTTGAAATTCTTATTTAATAATCTTCAATATATAATATTTCTAAAATTTTCGTTTTGTATAAAACCTTTTTTAATTTCAAACTAAAAATAAATGTTTTATGGTATTTTACAGTATAATTTTTTTTCTTTTACTATTTGTAAATCTTTTATTCTCAAACAATTTTAAGTAATATTGTAGTTTTTGTCATTGTTCAAAATACGACCTCAATTAATTACTGTTTCGAGTTAGCTTTATTATATGTGTGTTTGACCGTCGAAACTGAACTTTTTTCACATTACAGCATACATCGCATATAAGTTTTATTTAGTTACTGTTCATTTTATGTATTATATTGTTTTAAATATTAAGTTTATTCCTCCACTTTAATAAATTTGCATGTTAGTGAAATTTATGTAATCTGTGATGTTTTTAATTTTCATATTTACTTTTTATTCATTGTAGAATGTGGGAATTAACTGATGTTCTATCTGATTATCTGCATTATTGGCATTGGTCAGCGAGAAAATAGTTCTGGGAAATAATATCTTCTATAGGTGAATAAAGTTTTTAAACTTATTAGCAATTACTTCAAAAAATATCAAATGTAGAACATTGTTTTAAAAGTTTGTTCGATTTTGCAATATTTTTTCAACGAGAAGAAAATCCGAAATCTTGAAATTGACATTTTAAAATAAATTTTCACTGCCAACATTTTAAATTTTGTTTACTCTCACAATAAAACAAAAGAAACTGAATTTGTTTTAATCAATTTCATATGATTATTAGCAAATATACATTCATTTTTACCTTCAAAATCCCATCGAGAGAATTTAAGAGTAAATTCGAAAGAAAAAAAAAGGCAATATAGTATTAACATTTTACTATTAATCTAATATTCTCTAAAAGTTTTGAAAACATTGTAATTTATATAATTTTTTGTGCCAAGCATTTATTTTATTCCATCAGATTTTTTTTTTTTTTTTTCTATTGATTTATGGCTTTTTGTTCTTTTATTATGGACTGTTATAATTGAAAAGAGCAGTTTTAATTTCCTTTTTAATAAGTTTTAATATATAATATATCTAAACTTTTGCCTTTGTATATAAATCTTTTCTTGGTTTAAACTGTAACTAATTTGTTTAAAGCTCACTAAGGTATATGTTTTATGCAGTAATTTTGATATTAATTATATAAATAAGTACTTTAAAATTAAATTAATTTTCTACTTAAATATCTCTGCAGCATTTTTAGTTTTTATGACTGGCATTTAATTCATCACATAAAATATATTTATTCGCCTTTGTGTTTATTTGCAGCTTATTCTTTTGTGCTTTACATGGCTGGTTAAGATGAAAAGAGAATTTTTAAATTTTTATTTAGTATATTTTAATATTTCTGAAATGTTTCCTTTCTGTAAATCATTTTTTAATTTCTCAAATCCTAACTTTTTTGTTAAATGCTCGCAAAAGTTATATGTTTTATCTTGTCATTTTTATATTGATTTTCCAGTAAATATTTATATAATTACCTTAATTTTCTATTCAGATATCTCTGAAGTTTCTTGAATGAAGTAAATGCATGTAACAAAAATTACATAGTATTATGTGTCGATTTGCTGTTTATTCTTTGCTGTTTTATATGGCCGCTTATGATGAAAAAAGCAGTTGAAATTCCTATTTAATAATCTTTAATATATAATATTTCTAAAATTTTCCTTCTGTATAAAGCTTTTTCTGAATTCAAACTATAACTAAATGTTTAATGCTTTCAAAGTGTTTAGGCTTTATCTAGTCATGTTGATATTATTTCTATGAATAAGTACTGGAAAATCAAATTCGGTTTCTTTTCAGATAATTTAAAGTTCATAAGAAAAACCATTTCAAAAGTATTGTTGATAATTAATCTAAAGCTGACAGTTTTTTCTGATCTTTATCTATGGAATTTTCTACTTGGAAATTCAGTGGAGATCCTTTCTTGTTAAAGTCATTTGGAATTTTTTTTTTTTTTTTCTACTTTGCTTGTAATTATGTTGAGAATTGCACGATTGGGAAACATTTTGTATGAACCTGCATGAATATGAATTCATTTCTAATATTTAATTAATAGCATGTGCAGTGTTTTTGTAATACAAAATTATTCAATTAAATGAATGTTAGTGAACAAATTTTGATTTTATAGCTATTAGAGTGTCGAAATATTTAGTCGGATATTTTTATTGTCTACACTGGTTTAAAATGTGCACAATCATATTAAATATGTACATGTTTTAATCGTTACAATTTTTATTTAGAATGATTTACCTTTTGTACTTGTGTTAAAACTGTATTGGCGCTTGATGATTCTGTATAAAAATGTTTCTCAACATGCCGAATTATATGTTTACATAAATTTAAGTGCACAATTGTACTTGAATGTGGTACTATAATTTTATTGATGGGAAAAATATTATCTCCATCAATTTAAAGCTTAATATTTATATATTAATATACAATATCAGATTTAAAATTAATTGATTTTAATATTATAGCTGGTTTGATATTGAAACATCATTATAAACATATAATATATTCAATAAATATTGAAATTTGTTAAGCGTAAGTAGTTCGTTAAGAAGTAAGCTGAAGAACTGTGATTCATTATTGATCATCATAGATGGGCATATGTTGAAACTGTTTTCATGATTTGTAAATATAATTTCTGTGAATCTAAACAAACCAGTGATGCATAATATAATTAATTTTCATCTAAAATATTCTTACGGGGTTTAGTTTAGAATTCCGTGTTTCATAATTAGGCATGTTTTGCAGCGTTTTACCACCATCTTTAGTTATATATAACGGATGCCCCGTTATAGCTCATTTAATTGA
This sequence comes from Caerostris darwini, assembly GCA_021605075.1. Classification (NCBI taxonomy): domain Eukaryota; kingdom Metazoa; phylum Arthropoda; class Arachnida; order Araneae; family Araneidae; genus Caerostris; species Caerostris darwini. Next base: position 7,833 of record BPLQ01009082.1, on the reverse strand, counting down.
AAAATTGATTTCATTTTAATAACTTAAAATTTGTTTTAAATGTTTCAGGACAAGAGCTACCTGGCGACGCTCATGATGTGTTAATGAAATGTGCTTGATTCTCAAAATTCGACAACAATGCTTAATTAATAGATTCTTTTATCAGGAATACCATTCGTTTGGCTATTGAGGAGGGTGTGAATCACAAAATACTACGCTAAGAAATTTGTTACGAATTGTGCTGGAAAAATATTGTACCCATATGACAGGCCATCCATGGTGAATCCTGGTTAATGCTGAATCTGCTACATACTTGCTGTTGTAGTGGGGAATGACCTCAGGTTAAAGTGTGCGTCATTGGAAACGTTTTGACTGTTTTTGAACTAATAAAATTGATTTATTAATAAGTTCATAAAATTTTTATTATTTGTCTATTGAAATAAAAAAAAATAAACCTTCATAATTGAATACATTTAAAATAAAGTTTTATTTATATAGCATCTCGTTGAAAATTTTTAAATGGCTAATTTTATTAATGTATGTATGGGGTTTTATTTTAATACTAATAATATGGCAAGACGAAGAGAGATGGTATTAAAATGAAAAACCTTTGTTTTAACATAATTATTTACTTTTTAAAAAATTGTTTTTTTTTTAATCAAAATTTCAGATTGAATGCCCTTTTTTAAAAATGATTTAGTCTCTTCCGTTTGTCTTTTCGAACGATCAAATTATTTTACTTTCATTGTTTTAAAAATTACACAAGCAGTATAAATTTGAAAAGTTAAAATTGTCCATTATTATTTTTAGTTAAATTTTGAATTAAATTGTAATTATATTATAAATTTAGAGCAATTGTTTTAGAAGTATATTAATGTTCTAACAGCAGCTTTTTTAAATTCCTAGTGAATCGTTTTTTTTATTTTCTGGTGATTTAACACTAGAATAGCAGTCAGGAAGCAAATTTACCGTTACCTAGGGTGTTGCATCACCGTTTTTTCCTCTACATTTAAGAGGGTCCTGATGGCCGAGTGGCTGACGCTCTGGCGTTCGGTATCACAGGTTTCGAGTTTGAGTCCCGGCGGTGACATGTTTTGTTTGTAGTGGTTCAGAATCCACTTTAAACTGTTTGCCCCGGTCTGTTTAGCCTAAAGTGTGCACAAGGTGACCGTAGAGCGACAAACCAAACCTGTACATTTAAAACTAAAAATCTCAGATGGACTATCGAGAGGAAAATTTCAATTGCTTTCCCTTCATTTTATAATTTCTTTATTTTTAGGAACTTAATCACTAAATGACAGTAATACTACTGTGTCCAAAAAGTAAGACCCATTATTTTTTATTTTCCAAAACTCTTTATTTATTCTTCCAAATTTATTTCATCGCCTTCAAAGTAATCCTCTCCGGACGCAATACACTTGTGGAAACTTTTTTTCAATCCTCAATGCATACTAAAAAGTCATCGGTAGGGATAGCCTTCAAAGCGCACGGCGATTCACGTTGAATTGCCGTGGGAATCGTTTGGGAATAGCCAGAAGTCACACTGTGTGAACACGGTGGTTGTGGAAAGATGTGTTTTTCATTTTTGACGAAAAAGTTACGAAGAATCCATTCAGTGTGAGCTGGCGCATTCAGTGTTTTCGGTACCAAATGAAATTTGACGCGGGTGAGGCCCAAAATGGAATTGACCGATCCTTTTGAAATTCCATCATCAGCAAGGTCTCTAATTGTAAACCGACGGTTTGTAAGCACCAAATCTTTAATTGTTTGGACGTGAGCTTCGTTAGTTGCTATTGATGTTCCGCCAGAGGGCTCTTTGTGTTATACGAGTTCTCTGCCTTCTTTGAACTGTTTATACTACTTGTAAACATTTCTTTCCGATATAGCTTGCTCACCGAATGTCTTCCGCAAACAAGATTTAACCTATTATGTTTCAAACAAAATTTAATGCAAGTTCTTTGCTATATTAATTCAGACATTTCAAAAATCGCCGGAAAACGTTTCAGCTTCTCACAAAGCCAAGCGTAATTCAAACACTAATGAATATTTTGACTTCAAATTTCACAAAAATGTCAAGGACAGTGCCAGTAACCTAAAAAAGAAGAAAAAATTGACATTCCATAAGCCCCGGGTATTTTAAATTGAAAATTGGTCTTACTTTTTGTACACTAGTTTGCTTTTAAATCTTCAACATTGCACAAAACAAATTATAATCAATGACGAAAGGGGAAAAAAATGCCTTGTTTAACGATATTTCGTATTAAGAATTTTTTACTGCAGAAAAAATAATTTTAAAAAGAAATATAAAATTTGATAATATTAAATAAAACTAAAATGAACAGTTTGCTGGATGGTTATATCTGCAGCTTTCATTTAAAGAAGTATTAAAATCACCATTTACAAGAAGTTTATGTATGTTTATTATATAGATGTTGTATATATATATATAGAGAGAGAGAGATTTTTATTATTTTATTGTATGTTATTAGGGATGTTTATTATAGAATTCTACACTTCTAAATGTATAAAAAAAAAAAAAATTTAAAAAATTGTGTTTGCATTGCTTTAGATTCTGTGTGTGTATAGCTTAGATACATTTAATACAAATATTATATTATAAATAAATAGTTTTTTCTGTTAACTGATAGCTTCAAAAATAACTTTTAATATTCATCTTAGAAAATTACCAAAGTAAATATTGTACTGGAAAATTCTGAAATTTTATTTTCTGAAAAGCACAGATATTTAAAATATTTTTTTTTTTTTAGCAAAATGAGCAGTAATTCAAAGACTTAAATAAATTAATATTGTTGATGCAAGATATTAAATATATAAAAAAAATTAAAAAATATTTGTCAAATGATTAGTGTGATATATGTGTTTTCTTTATTATAATAGTATACTGCTAGTTCGTTTCTTTCCACGATTCTATTCCTTCTCTGCCTTTGAACCGTTTATACCACTTCTAAACATTTCTTTCCTATTTAGGAATGCTCACCGAATGCCTTCTGTAACATTCTATAAGTTTCCGCAAACAAGATTTAATGCAAGTTCTTTGCTCATTTAATTCAGGCATTTCAAAAATCGCCAGAATCAATTTTAGCGTCTCACAAAGGCAAGCATACTCAAACACTAATGATTATTTCGGCTTCATATTTCACACAGATGTCATGGACACTGCCAGCAACCTCAAAAAGAAAAAGAAAAAATTGAAATTCCATAAGCCCCGGGAATTTTAAATTGAAAATTGGTCTTGCTTTTTGGACACAGTAGTATAATCATCTATACAAAAGTCACCTTAATTTCATATTCATTATAAAAATGTAAAAGTTAATAATTGGCTTATCACAGGCTAAAAGAAAAAAATATATGAAAACAGGATGTAATTTATAGCAGAAATAATCTCTCATTTTTCTATTAATTATAGTTACAAATAATTTTTAATGAATTGTTATGAGATTAAACACTAAAAATTAATTTAATCTGAACATTTGTTTAAAATAATTCTAAAACATTATGTTTAGTATTAACTGCTGTGTTAATTTACTACGAAATTTACATCTGTGTTACAAATGTAAATTAGTTATGTATTTAGACAAGTATTTCTATTTAATTAATTTTGTATTTTTTTTTTTTTTCCCCGACACGAAAACTACGTAACTTATTTATAATAGTTCGCTGAATTTATAGTGTCTCTGGAGCACACTGTTTATTTATGGTTTTTACAGCATGCAACCAGACACATTTTGGGAATGTATATACAGCGGTGATAATATGGCTATAATCTCTTACTGCTTTAAAGAAACAATCCAAAAATGTCCACGTAATAAATTGTAAAATTCCTTATAATATATATATATATATATATTATAAGCGGGCCTCAATGGCCAAGTTTCTAGCGCTCGATGCCACAGGTTTCGGGTTCGAGTTTGTAGTGGTTCGGAATCCACTTTAAGCCGTAGGTCCCGGTCTCCTAAGACTGCAAGAGCGTCATGGAGTCAAAGTCAGACTTCTACCTACGGGTGCTCCATCATAACAGAAGCGGCTTCCTTCCCCTTCAACCATGAGTACAAATGGGCTCGTGGGCGTGGCCTAAATGTCTGCCAAGTGGGATAAGAAACAACAAACAATATATTATAAGCAATTTTACAATTTACAATAATGAGAATCTCATCATTCAAAATAATTTTCATCTGATAGTTAGCGGTTTCTGGTTTATTTGACTTCAAATTCTTCACCTCTTCGGACACCTGACACCGATATTCATAACTCAGAATGTGCGATAAATCTATTCCATTTCCTTTTTGAGAAATATCAGCAATTTTTCAATGTTTTCATCAGAAGAATAAATGTTTATCAGATTAAATTCAAGAGTAATATCGGATGGCAAGATTTTCAATAATACAGAAATTAACATTGATCCATAAGCTTCCGGTTTCACATCGAGGGATTTCAAACTGCGAACAGGATTATGATTTAAAAGTTTGTTGATATGAGTGTGTATTATTATATTGTCAGTTGCATTTAGTGTATTTTCACACAAATAAGATTTAAAACAATTAAACCTTTCGATAGGAGTATATTGTTGTGAAGAGCTACCTTAAAGGAATTCCAAAAGCTATTCCATTGAATACTATTGCCATTAAATTTAGAAATAGTTAATTTGGGCAAACGTACAATTTGTTTATAATTCATAGATTCATTACTGCCTGTCACACTTCCGTTTTCAGCCTAAACTTAACTTTTATTTTGTTCTTTAAATTTTATATTTTATTATTTAATATTCTTTTAATGTATTCCTATTTGGTATGAAATTCTGCCTCAATGGAATCTGTATCTAATAATTCTTCAATTTCTAAGTCTGACTTATTTAACTCTTCTGATTTAATATTTAACAAATTTAGATTTTCTTCTGAAGTGCATTCATCGATTTTTGAGTCATTAATCTCACCTTCTACTTTATTCAACAATTTGGTAATAGCAGTTCTTATAACTTTCCTCTTCAATTTTAATTTATCTATCTTTCAAATAATAATAATTATTACTTTCCTACATTGAGCAGTCTTCGTTCTTGCAAACTTCAACCAAAATTAATCCAGAAATAAATCCTTATTAGTATCCATTTTTTTTTTTTTTTTTTT
>BPLQ01009081.1:0-21866 GCA_021605075.1 Caerostris darwini | reverse complement strand
GCAAGTTTAAAGATAATCAAGATGGAAAAGACATCAAAATGAAGATCAAGATGGAAAAACTATAAAATGAAGATCAAGATGGGAAAACCATAAAATGAAGATCAAGATGGAAAAACTATAAAATGAAGATCAAGATGGGAAAACCATAAAATGAAGATCAAGATGGAAATACCATAAAATGGAAAGGACTTAAGTTTAAAGGCCATCAAGACAAGACAAATTATTTTTTTCCTTAAGATTTCATTAAGTATTTAAATACTTAATAATTATTTCATTAACTAAAATTTTATTTTCATTTACTAAATGCCCCAAATGCTTCGTCCGGTGACTTTGACCTACTTTCATTATTTTTTTAATTGATGTTATAAAAATTTTTTAGAAGGCAGTGATAGTGACAGACATCAATCATCGCCTGCGGTTAGAGTATGCCTGCATACGTTTTTAAAATTAAAATTAATTTTTATTTTTATTAAGTATTTCATGATTTACTAACAGTTTGTTTGTTGATCTTATTTCATATAAAAAATTTTTAAAGTGTCAATCATGTCTGCAATAAGACATATATTTTTTTTTATTAAAATTAATTTTTATTTCTTTTACTAATGTTGATATTTTTAATTCATATTATAAAAAGTTTTTAGATGACCGCGGTTAGAAAACATGGCTGCAGTAAGTTAATAGTTTTGTATACATATATTATGTAACAACTATACAGATTATAATAAATTATAAAGTACATATATATATTAAAACATTATGTCTTCAATAACATAACGTTTTTATATATTTAACCAATCTTGATTACATTTTCCATATATATGTTGTTGCATACTCAATGTATAGGATTTATATTTACCTTCACGATTAAATTGAAAAACAAAAATATATTTGATTTGCCTTTTTCAAATTTTATTATTTGTATCTGATTTCAAGAAGGGTATTTAATAATATACAAGGTTAATTTTTATTATATGGATATAACAAGATTGATTATATTATTTCTTTACAACAATGTAATGAGGATAGTAATGGATGTTTACAAAGTATAATTTTTTCAATAAATGTAAAATCTGAATCATAAATATATACATACAATTTATCAATTAATGATATAGTACCATCAATATTTTCAAATGCACCCTGTATTGGAAAATTTGGAGTTGGTATAAATAATTCTGAAATGTATATATTTTCATTGGCATATTGATTTGTAAATATGTATAATGTATTATTACGTAATTTTAAAACAGCATTTACATATTTAATATTTGGAAACAAATAGTTTAAATTTTTATAATTTAAAATGTTTAATTTATCATCAGATTCATAAAACATAATAGAAATTAAAATATAAGATCCACTTTGATTTCTATACATAGTATCAATATTTCTTAGAAATGGTAATCATATTTTATCTGAAGATGTATCCTATAGTATTAAAATCCAACTTTTGATAAAATGATCCAAAACATTTAAAATAGGTATAATAATTAATTAAAGCAACACTATCGAAGTGACACTTGTATAATTTTTGTCTTTCATATTCAAAAACATTATTTTTACCTAAAAAATATGGAAACATGGTAGAATTTTGATTTATGTCATGTGTTAATCCTAATCCATGTCCTAATTCGTGCTGTAAAACATAAAATATTTTGCTTTACTTTATCATTGATAAGAACTTTTCCTTCTTCTGCAGCATATCCCATAACATATTCATTTATCATAGTTTTAAAATAAATATTTATATCTCCTTTACCTGGTTCCACTCTAGCAAAATCTAATGGATATATATTCCACATTTCAATAACATCATTAATAAAACTATAATTTGTCCCATTAACTAGTGACCATGTTAAATAATTTTTATTCCTAGTAGGATTAGAATTTACTAAGTGAATAAATAATAAGAATAATAACACCATAACTTGAATAAAATAAATATATTCATTTACATATGATACCATTACAATTTTTTTATAACAGTACAATTTTTCTATAAAATATCGTAACAATGAAAATACAGTATATAATTTTTTTTTTTAAAAATTTCAGGAATTTATAACTATAAAAATACTGTAATATTAATTCAATTATCTCAGGATGTGATTTACTTTTCAATTTTGCCATGCAAATAATTTTATGTAAACAGTGATTTTTTTTTTTTTATGATTAATGATGATTTTCGTATTTTTTAAACAGTTTGTAAAAATGCTCCGACAGATGGTAAAATTGTTTGTCTTTAGAATCAGTAATAAAATTTCGAAAAACAACTTTTCATATAGTTCATATGGAAGGATACCAAGCCAAATCGGCAATGGTTGTTGGTTTCATGATTAAAATGATTTGAAAATGTAAGAACTTTTTTTATATAGTCTAGTAAAAAAAAAAAAAAAAAAAAAAATTTTTAAATGTTGTAACAGAAAGATAGTATCACTTGAATAGTTTTCCATTTAATCATAAAAATTTACTATGACTAAAAACGAAAATTCTCATGTTCTTGTAAAGATACTATTAAAATGTTATGAAGTAAAACTTTTTATGTCAGTATTTGAAAAATACTAAGTTTTTAATGTTAAAAACACTACAACAAAAAGTTTTCATCAATTACATTATTATATCAACTCCAAAATATATCCTTTGCATAAACAAGGGTTCCAATTTTTCATTATTATATAATAAATCAAATAATTTTTTTACTTTCGAGAATTTTTTTTTTTTTTTTTTTTGTAGTCCACATGGTTATTGAAAATTTGTATAGATATAATAGGCTCTAAGTTAATTTGAACAGATTTCGAATTATTATTTCTAGTTAATATAGCAAAATTTAAATATAATTTCATTTTGTCCTTCTAGCAACTCTTACATAATCTTAACAGAGACAACGATGAGTTATACTAACCTTTTCATTTAATCTTGATTAAGAATAAAATTTTACAATGAACCACCAATTTGAAATTTTACATTTTAAAATATCTACTCATTTATTGAGATACATTGCTATTTATAAAAAATAGCTTTGTTATATAGTTATATATGTATATGTATATATAATGTTTGTATATATATAGCTTTGTTTTTTGGCTTTTATATTTGTGTTTGTATGTATACATACCATGGTGATGAGAAACATTATGTAAACTTGCCTTTCATAGTGAAATAACAGTTTTAAAAATAAATTATGTGTTTATTTAACAAAAGTCTTATACCTATTTTTGGCAATACTTACAGTTTCTTCATTTTCTCCTTTTCCAATATAGATTATATTGTCTGGCCAGATATTTTCAAAATACATATATGTTGCCATATCATTAGCAGCAACCATATTATTCCATCCATTTTCATCTTTTAAATATTTATTAAAAAATAATTTTTTAAATAATTTTTTATAAAAATAATATTTTCTTCTTCTTTCTCGGATTCAAAAATTCTTTTATTTATTTTTTTATTTAATAAAATGTTTTCATATGAAAAATGATGTAATGAAAATAAGTCAAGTTTTATAGTTATTTTTTAAAAATTATATAAATGTTATAATATAAGGTATTATATTTATAAGTTATCTTTTATCCATTGTGCACTAATTACAAATAGAATGTTCATTGGAGTAGTCATTTATAAAAAACATGTTATTAATTAAATATGAATTACAAAAAACAACTGATACCTTAAGAGATACCAATTGCAGAATAAATAATTAAATGAAAAACTTGTCCTTTTATACTATTCAATTTTTTTGCTATTATAGGAATAATAAAAATGAAATTACACAATATTGAAATTACTATAAGAATTTACAATTATGTAGCATGAAATTTTTTATTTTTTGAATTATGTAACATGAAATTATACAATATTAAAATTTTTTTTGAATAAATGCAAATTTATAATTAATTATGTAAAGTGAAATTATGCAATATTGAAATTTTTTAAATAAATGCAAATTTACAATTAATTTTAATAAAATAAATACCTTTGTAAGCTTATTACATAATCCTTTATCTATATATTTTACCAAAACAGTAACTAGAAAATTCTAAAAACATGATTTTGATAAGAGCTGTGGTTTAAGAATGACAATATTGAAATTTTTCCAGAAAGATTTCAATTTGTAAATTGATTACATAACTGTAAATACAAAACATTATGTGTGAAAAAATTTTGAAAAACATTTTTTCTCGTTCTTAAATAGTTTATAAATATTTCTATTCATAGAATATTCTATAAGATAAATATTATTAATTTTTTATATGGTATTTGCATAATTTTACAATTTTCAATAGAATATTCATCATGACATCTTTTGATTCTTATCACAAGCATAAAAATCTTTTTTATCTGAAAATTAATAGATCTGTTAATTAAAATTTTTTAATGAAGAATACACAGTTTCTTGTATTTTCATATATATTTATTATGTGTCATTAGCAAAATTATTTATAATTTTTTAAACAATTATGTACGGACAAATGTATCATATTTGTTATATTATATCTTCCAATTCATTCTATATAGGAAAATTAAAATAAATTTTTAATGAACAGCTGTTGACAATAAGCAAACCAAAAATATTTGCTTTTTTAGATACAATAGGTAAAGTTTTTCAATAATTATGCCTAATTTAAGGTACCTCAAAATTATGTTTGTTTTATAATAAATTCAGGAATTTTTATAGTTATTTACCTAATTATTTTTTAATATATAAATCCGTACAAGATAATACTTTTAGTATTTATTTTAATTATGTTTGTTAGCCATAAAATAGACAGAAGAAAATTTAAAATTTCAGAAAGAAATGGAAGATTTAGAATGAAGAAAATGGGAATTAGAATCAAAATTATATATGGCATAATGGTGAGATTTTATTGTTTAACTTTATACTATATAATGTTTTTTTATTAAATTAATAACATAAAAATTAAATTACCTGTGCAATATTGTAAAACTGAAGAAATGTTTTACAAAATGATAATTTTAAACATAAATATGTATGAAATTGGTAAGAGACACAACATTGTGGCATTATGACTATATAAAATATTAGACATATCAATTCAATATGGAGAATATCTAAATAAAATTGTCTTATAAAACTTGCTGTTAGATTTGTTCCAAAAGAATGTACCATATTTTTAAAATCACGTACCATAGAATGTGTAAATTTATTTGTTTTATTACATTTTTTAATGTTACATTTTATTTAATAAAAAAATATAATTTTACAGGTTATACTCTAAATCATTATTTTTAATACATTTGATAAAATACTCTAATTTGAATTGAAAAGAATGAAGAACAATACTTTATAATTTTTATTGTTGACAAAAACACATAATTTAATTTAGATGCGTTCATGCTGATGAATCATAAAAAATATTCCTTATCGTAGAATGAACAATTTCAATCAAGTAGGCAATAATGGTTGGTTAGGTATGAAAAAGTCTAATAAAAATTTATGAAGAAAAATGGTGTGTATACAAATATTGTAGTTGTCAGCATGTATTCTTAACTCCCCCTCCTCCCCGCACCTTTTCCTGTTGTTAGTATATAAGTTGGAGCTTCTTTGATACTTGTCATTTGTTGCAATTTGGTAGCCAAGGGGTAAGATGTCTTTTGCACCTACTAGCTTAAAAAATCTAAGTGCATTTAAAGTTTCTTAACATATTGATAGTATCTTAACTTTAGATATTCTGCAGACCTTATACTCCTTGCTACTATTTTGTTTTGAAGGTATTAAGAGAGTAAAGTACCATGATTGTTTGCCGGTAATGATACATGAAGATACTAATACAAAGCAAAATACATTTACTCAGGATTGCAAAATGAATTTAGGATTAAATGAATACAATGGTATTTTCTTTGGAGATTGGGCTTTGCCAACAAAAGGACTTAATGTGTATTATTATTTTCAACGCCAATTATTATTATTTTGCCTTTCCATATTTCGAAAAGTAATATTTATTTACTTTCGCAGTATATTAAAATATTATGGGACCTGATATCAGGATGTGCCCGGACTGTTTTGAAAATCAAAATTTAAGTGATGGTAAGAGATGGACTTGCCACCAACGTCATATCTCGTAATGTTTTGATTCACTTTTGTCAGGAAAACATTACTTGGTGTTCTATGTGTAGATTAATACCTTTATTTAGGATAATGTCAAGTATTGAATGCGAAAAAATTACAGACCTTCACAGAGGAGCATGGTCTATGTATCATTGGAATAAATACTTGTCAATTTATTAAATTATATCTTCTTCACAAATTTCCATATATAATTGAATTTATCGAAATTCGATTTTACATATTCTTGTAATAATTCTGATGTGGAAGCCATTATTTAAGATCCTTTTTATTATAGTTTCATATCTTTATTAATACTTTGTCTACAATAATTCAAATTGGTGTAGTATCTAATAAGATTCTAATAATTCCAGGCATTAACAAGAATTTAAGCAAAAAGCATTGGGTAAAGAATATCAATCTAAGCAGGCAATAGTTTATAAGTTAACAAATAAAAAAATAATCATTTTAGAAGCAATTTTGGTTTTAAAATTTTCCATTGTTAAACGTATATAGTTATTTTTTTTAAATAATCACCAATCCACTCGTCTGCCCATTCTTTTAAATCATCTCATGTAATGTTTTCTTATATCTACATAAAAAATTTACATTACACAAATGTATTTTAAATCTACAATCATAATCATGTCGATAAAAAAAGATATGATATAGTAAATTTTTCTAATAAAATAATTATATGATAAATAATATTACGATAAACAATACAATAATAAAAAAGGAATTTGGGAATGTTATGTATTAGATAGATTTAGATTTAATGAAAGAATAAAAAAATTTGAAGCAATATTTCTTAATTGCATAATGAAATAAAATAATAAATGAAAACTGTAACATGAAATGTCTTCATTTATATAAAAATTTTGCAATAACTTTAATTAACACTTTTTACATAAGTATCTGTTCCATAACTCCACAATATAATAGCAATATTTGAAAACTTTAATCTGTGTTTGGACTAATATTAAAATGAGTATTATTTAAAAATCCTAGTGTTTCATCTAAATCCAAAACACATACTAAATTCATTCTTGCTATATAAATCAAAAAGCTTATTTAAATTGCAATAAGTGGATTTTATAGTGGATTAAATGCAAGTGGAATAAAAGTTTTATATTATGGTATATAATACATGTTATATAAATTATAAGTTAAAGTATATGATGGCATTGAATCTATTAAATTATCATCTTTAATACCTTGTGCATTGTTACAACATATAATTATATTTTTAGATTGACATTCACTTAATTTACCTTGAATCCATCTACAACAAATATTTTTTTTACATATTGGTTGTATAGGCTCAAGTTTATATTTGCATACCCAAAGTTTTAAATGATTAGGAATAAATAATGTGCTATCAATAAATGCTAAATTTATAATAAATTTTATTTTAGATATATCAAAATTTAAATATTTTATAAAATCATAAATTTCTTCCTCAAAGGTTTCAAATTCTGTTTTTAATATTCTATTAACAAATCCACATTTTAATCTAATTTCTATACATTTTTAAAGGTAAAGCAGATATATTTATATTTTTAGGATCTTCTTTATAAACATAAAAATAATTTTTTAAACTATTCAAATAAAAAATTTTTGTTTTTCAAAAATAACACCAGGAGAATGTGCAGGCAAATTTATTACTGCATGTTATTGGTTTTATAATACACATCTATTATAAAAGTTTATAATAATACTGGATATTGCTTATTATTCAATAAATTTAAGACCAAGTCTTTATAAATCATTTTTCTTTTTTTTAGTACCTATATAAATACTCAATTTCAGTTTAAATCATTCGTTTAACATGAGACCCACAAAGATTGCCAATTTTGTATGTTACTCTTTATTGCTAAAAATGTAAAGTTTGTGTTCAAAAATTATATTACTGATAAAAAAGATTAGAAATATCAATACTAGTTGAAACTATTTGATTAACCTTTTGAAAAAATATGACAAAGTTTTATTTGATTATTTAACTTTAAACAAATTATTGAAAAAGAACCTTAAAAAAATTGTTATGATGCAAATAAAAAAATTTTTTTTTACTATAATATAATAATAGCAAAATTAGAAATAAAATTTTAAATTTTATTTCTAATTTTATAAAATAAATAAACTATATACTGCTTCATTATTAGTGAAATATTTATTAGAAAAATAATATCTGTTTGATTTGTGAATATCTCAATTGTAAATATCTGTTCTGAATTGTAATGAAATATTTATTAGAAAAATAATATCTGTATGAATTTTGAATATCTGTTCTGAATTGTAAATAAATATATTTATTTAATCATGTTTTTACTATAATTTCCTTTCTTTTACAACAAAATTGCAAGTACAAATACTCTTTAAAATGAATACTTTAAATAATTAAAAACATCTTATAATGCATTAACACAGGGTATCCCCAATAATCACAAACTACATAATTTTTATCTGTTTTTGGCAAAAGTCTTTTTGATAAAGATGAAATTTCTCCACTTACAGACATATATTTGACAGAAACAAGTGGCAAATCTGCTTCTCTTTTAAAATTCAAAAATTTAATAAGTTTAAAAGATTTTCCTTAACTAATGTACTTCTAATACAATGCACATTATAACATTTCTTGCATAAAAGTGTCAACATAACTTTTAAATTGTCACATTCAAATGTACACTTTTTGTACAAAATATATTTTGTCACAACAATTGCAGAAGACTGCATAATAGAAATGGTATACTATAGATTACATAATAGAAATGGTATACTATAAAAGACAAAGTTTTAATTCCACTTTTTCTATTTACTCCACAGACTATTACTATTTACTGTATTTATTTAAGAATAATCAATTTATTAAGACTACTGAGTTGCCAAAATTCAATATTAGGACTAAATGCTACATATTTACAAGAAATGAGGAAAATTAGGACTAAATGCTTCATATTTACAAGAAATGAGGAAAATTAGGACTAAATACTTCATCATTTACAAAAATATTTCTGGATTTATCAAAGGTAACAATTGTTTTAAAATTTAATGCAAACTCATTTGAATTGTGTCCAAAAGTCATTAATGACATTCTGGGTATAAAAAGAATACATGTTATCTAAATAATGTCTTGTCAAAAACCTAGCTAATATTTTTGTTATAAAATTTAATCTTTCAATTAATTTGAAAAAGTAAGAAAAACACATATCATTTGAATTGAAAAGGTAGAATACAGATTAAAAGCCATTACTAAATCATTGGGATGTCTCACACCACTCTTAGTGTGGTATGTATACATACAAACACAAATATAAAAAGAATTGCTGAGCATTGTCTTAGTAAAATATTGTAGTTAATTTGAAAAAAAGTTTTTTAGTAATAACTGTGACATGGAATAAATATATAAAAAGAATTAGTTTATCTTGGTAAAATATTGTAGTTAATTTGAAAAAAAGTTTTTTAGTAATAACAGAGACATGGAATAAATAATTGTTAAATGAATGAATCTAATAAAGAGTTGTCAAATGAATTAATCTAATATAAAAAGAATTACTGAGCATTAAAAAACAATTAAAGATTATCTTGGTAATATATTGTAGTTAATAACTGAGACATGGAATAAATACTTACCAAATGAATGAATCTAACAAATATAAAAAGAACTGAAAAGAATTTTTTTCGTAATAATTGAGACATGGATTGCCAAATGAATGAATCTAATCTTTAAAATATTTGGTTTAACACAAAGAAAAAAGGTAAATTTTTTTTTGTATAATTACTGTTAGTGTTAATTAAATATTAAAATGTTATATAAAGAATACATGTAAAAAACGTTATATAAAGAATACATGTAAAAAACGTTATATAAAGAATACAGGTTATCTTAATAATATATTGTCCAAAACATAGATAATTTTGTCATAAAATTTAATCTTTCAATTAATTTGAAAATGTAGAATACAGTTTAAAAGTATTACTGAAAACATGTTTAAAACTGTGTAAAACACCCTGCTCATCTAAACTTTACAATACTTGAAAGACAATTTAGATAAAATTCAAATTAAAAAACTGCTGATACTTACAATTATCCAAAAGCGTTACGAAGCACATTGAATTCTTTCCAACAAGACACTACAAAAAAATTGTGTAACAGCAACTCAGGATTTGTTTTCATCTTTTGTGAAAAAGATGTTGCCACAAATTTGCTTCTCTTTAAAAATCTAAAAATTTAATAAGTTTAATTAAATATACATTGGAACATTTATCAAACAAATTTTGTATAATAATACATGTAATTTATTTACTCCTTGTCAAAAAATAAAATGAGCAAAAATTATTCATTGGTAATTAAAAAAATATATTTATTTACTAATTACACATGAAAGCACACAAGTATATATATTGACATGGAATGAAACAACATAGATGAACATCAGAATCTATAAAACACAATATTCAATTTCAGTTTGATCAAAAACTTAGCATAGTCTAAGAAATAACTCTTTGATAATATATCTAACTGATATGTAACTAAAATTATGATTGTTAAATATATGATAGATTACATCATATGACGATGGGTATACTTTCAGCATGGATTCAGTATATGATAACAGGTCTATAAAGTTTTCCAAGGATCAGTCATTTTGTAAAATTGCTGAGCTATGTCTATTCATAAATTCATGATTTACTAGTCTTAATATAATCACTCTTTTGTAACTATAACTTTGTGAAATTTTTTATCAACAGTTATGTTCGTCAAGCTATTGATAAAATTTACCATTATTTCGCTATTCATGATGGCACTACGAACCCGTTGGTAACACTTTATATATTTATAAATATATACCCATATTTAAGAAAATATTATTTTATAAAATAAATACATATCTTTGAACTTCACAAAATCAGCACATTTACAATGAAAAACATCCATTTATTTAAGGTGTGTAGAATATATAAAGATCATATATAATAATATATGATATAGAATATATAGATATATCATTTGTTCATAATTAGATTATTACTTATTTTCTACAGGTTGAAAACTGACATTGTGTTAAAAGTATTTATACATAATTGAGATGAAACTCATTTTTTAAAAATATTATGACGAAATTCTCTACAAGAAGTCATTATATAAAAATTTATGACTGCTTGCAAAGATTACATAATAGAAATGGTGTAAACCTTCAATGTTTTCTAATCCTATTTGATACAACTAGTTTTCTTTACATACACTTATAGAAAATTGTATATGGTTTCGTGTTAGAAAAAATTTTCATTTAACAAAAAATAAGCAAACTATATCCTTTAAAATATTTGGGAAGATTACATAATAGAAATGGTATACTATAAAAGACAGAGTTTTATTGTGCTTGTAGTTAATTAAATATTTCAAACACGAGCAGCCTTAACATAACTATGTTGTTTGTATCCTCCTGCAGTACTTGTTGTATAATAAATGTAATTATGAAAACAGAATTGCATATTGTAATTAATATTTAAAAACTGTTTGCTTATATGTAATTAATTTTTAAAAATATTTTTCTCAAAAGATCAGCAAAATGTTTCGTAGAAATGATTCCTAATATCATATTTACCAACACTATGAAAAATCATTTTGGTGTCTTACACCATTCTTAGTGCGGTATGTATACATACAAATACAAATATAAAAAGAATTGCGGAGCATTGTCTTGGTAAAATATTGTGGTAAATTTGAAATTTTTTTTTTAGTAACACGGAATAAATACTTGTCAAATGAATGAATCTAACAAATATAAAAAGAATTACTCAGCAATAAAGAATAATTAAAGTTTATTTTGATAAAATATTGTAGTTAATTTGAAAAAAATTTTTTAGTAATAACAGAGACATGGAATAAATAATTGTCAAATGAATGAATCTAATAAAGAGTTGTCAAATGAATTAATCTAATATAAAAAGAATTACTGAGCATTAAAGAATAATTAAAGATTATCTTGGTAAAATATTTGTAATTAATAACAGAGACATGCAATAAATACTTGCCAAATGAATGAAGATAACAAAAATAAAAAGAATACCTGAGCCTTAAAGCTTATTTTGGTAAAATATTGTAGTTAATAACTGAGATATGGAATAAATACTTGTCAAATGAATGAAACTAACAAATATAAAAAGAACTGAGAAGAAGTTTTTTTTAAATAACTGAGACATGGATTGTCAAATGAATCTAATCTTTTAAAATATTTGGTTTAACTCAAAGCAAAAAGGTAAAGTTTTTTTTATAATTACTGTCAGTGTTAATTAAACACTGACGATAATGTCAGAATGGTGGGATTACATCTGTATTTATTTAAGAATAATCAATTTATTAAGACTACTGAGTTGCCAAAATTTAATATTAGGACTAAATGCTTCATGTTTTCAAAAATATTTCATGATTGATCAAAAGTTACATTTGTTTTAAAATGTAATGCAAGTACATTTGAATTGTGTCCAGAAGTGATTAATAACATTCCGGGTATATAAGGAATACATGTCATCTTAATAATGTCTTGTCAAAAACCTAGCTAATATTTTTGTCGTAAAATTTAATCTTTCAATTAATTTGAAAAAGTAAGAAAAACACACATCATTTGAATTGAAAATGTAGAATACAGTTTAAAAGTATTACTGAAAACATGTTTCAAACTGTAACACCTGCATGTCCACACCATGTAAAACACCCTGCTCATTTAAACTTTACAATATTTGAAAGGCATTTTAGATAAAATTTGAATTAAAAAATGCTGATACTCACAATTATCCAAAAGCGATAAGAAGCCCATTGAATTCTTTCGAACAAGTCACTACAAAAAAATTGTGTAACAGCAACTCACGAGTTGTTTTCATCTTTTGCGAAAAGTTTATCCTTGTCGAAAAATAAAATGAGCAAAAATTATTCAATGGTAATTAAAAAAATATATTTATTTACTAATTACACATGAAAGCACACAAGTATATATATTGACATGGAATGAAACAACATAGATAAACATCAGAATCTATAAAACACAATATTCAATTTCAGTTTGATCAAAAACTTAGCATAGTCTAGGAAATAAATCTTTGATAATAAATCTAACTGATATGTAACTAAAATTATGATTTTTAAATATATGATAGATTACATCATATGACGATGGGTATACTTTCAGCATGGATTCAGTGTATGATAACAGGTCTATAAAGTTTTCCAAGGTTAAGTCATTTTGTAAAATTTCTCAGCTTTGTCTAATCATAAATTCATGATTTACTAGTGTTAATATAATCACTCTTTTGTAACAATAACTTTGTGACATTTTTTATCAACAGTTATGTTCGTCAAGCTATTGATAAAATTTATCATTATTTCGCTATTCATGATGGCACTACGAACCCGTTGGTAACACTTTATATATATATATATACCCATATTTAAAAAAATATTATTTTATAAAATAAATACATATCTTTGAACTTCACAAAATCAGCACATTTACAATGAAAAACATCCATTTATTTAAGGTGTGTAGAATATATAAAGATCATATATAATAATATATGATATAGAATATATAGATATATCATTTGTTCATAATTAGATTATTACTTATTTTCTACAGGTTGAAAACTGACATTGTGTTAAAAGTATTTATACATAATTGAGATGAAACTCATTTGTTAAAAATATTATGACGAAATTCTCTACAAGAAGTCATTATATAAAAACGTATGACTGCTTGCAAAGATTACATAATAGAAATGGTGTAAACCTTCAATGTTTTATAATCCTATTTGATACAACTAGTTTTCTTTACATACACTTATAGAAAATTGTATATGGTTTCGTGTTAGAAAAAATTTTCATTTAACAAAAAAATAAGCAAACTATATCCTTTAAAATATTTGGGAAGATTACATAATAGAAATGGTATACTATAAAAGACAGAGTTTTATTGTGCTTGTAGTTAATTAAATATTTCAAACACGAGCAGCCTTAACATAACTATGTTGTTTGTATCCTCCTGCAGTACTTGTTGTATAATAAATGTAATTATGAAAACAGAATTGCATATTGTAATTAATATTTAAAAACTGTTTGCTTATATGTAATTAATTTTTAAAAATATTTTTCTCAAAAGATCAGCAAAATGTTTCGTAGAAATGATTCCTAATATATTTACCAACACTATGAAAAATCATTTTGGTGTCTTACACCAGTTTTAGTGCGGTTATGTATACATACAAATACAAATATAAAAAGAGTTGCGGAGCATTGTCGTGGTAAAATATTGTGGTAAATTTGAAATTTTTTTTTTAGTAACACGGAATAAATACTTGTCAAATGAATGAATCTAACAAATATAAAAAGAATTACTCAGCAATAAAGAATAATTAAAGTTTATTTTGATAAAATATTGTAGTTAATTTGAAAAAAATTTTTTTAGTGATAACAGAGACATGGAATAAATAATTGTCAAATGAATGAATCTAATAAAGAGTTATCAAATGAACGAATCTAATATAAAAAGAATTACTGAGCATTAAAGAATAATTAAAGATTATCTTGGTAAAATATTTGTAATTAATAACAGAGACATGCAATAAATACTTGCCAAATGAATGAAGATAACAAAAATAAAAACAATACCTGAGCCTTAAAGCTCATTTTGGTAAAATATTGTAGTTAATAACTGAGATATGGAATAAATATTTGTCAAATGAATGAAACTAACAAATATAAAAAGAACTGAAAAGAAGTTTTTTTGAAATAACGGAGACATGGATTGTCAAATGAATCTAATCTTTTAAAATATTTTATTTAACTCAAAGCAAAAAGGTAAAGTTTTTTTTATAATTACTGTCAGTGTTAATTAAACACTGACCGATAATGTCAGAATGGTGGGATTACATCTGTATTTATTTAAGAATAATCAATTTATTAAGACTACTGATTTGCCAAAATTTAATATTAGGACTAAATGCTTCATGTTTTCAAAAATATTTCTTGATTGATCAAAAGTTATATTTGTTTTAAAATGTAATGCAAGTACATTTGAATTGTGTCCAGAAGTGATTAATAACATTCCGGGTATATAAGGAATACATGTCATCTTAATAATGTCTTGTCAAAAACCTAGCTAATATTTTTGTCGTAAAATTTAATCTTTCAATTAATTTGAAAAAGTAAGAAAAACACACATCATTTGAATTGAAAATGTAGAATACAGTTTAAAAGTATTACTGAAAACATGTTTCAAACTGTAACACCTGCATGTCCACACCATGTAAAACACCCTGCTCATTTAAACTTTACAATATTTGAAAGGCATTTTAGATAAAATTTGAGTTAAAAATTCTGATACTCACAATTATCCAAAAGCGATAAGAAGCCCATTGAATTCTTTCGAACAAGTCACTACAAAAAAATTGTGTAACAGCAACTCACGAGTTGTTTTCATCTTTTGCGAAAAAGTTTATCCTTGTCGAAAAATAAAATGAGCAAAAATTATTCAATGGTAATTAAAAAAATATATTTATTTACTAATTACACATGAAAGGACACAAGTATATATATTGACATGGAATGAAACAACATAGATAAACATCAGAATCTATAAAACACAATATTCAATTACAGTTTGATCAAAAACTTAGCATAGTCTAGGAAATAAATCTTTGATAATAAATCTAACTGATATGTAACTAAAATTATGATTTTTAAATATATGATAGATTACATCATATGATGATGGGTATACTTTCAGCATGGATTCAGTATATGATAACAGGTCTATAAAGTTTTCCAAGGTTAAGTCATTTTGTAAAATTTCTCAGCTTTGTCTAATCATAAATTCATGATTTACTAGTGTTAATATAATCACTCTTTTGTAACAATAACTTTGTGACATTTTTATCAACAGTTATGTTCGTCAAGCTATTGATAAAATTTATCATTATTTAAGCTATTCATGATGGCACTACGAACCCGTTGGTAACACTTTATATATATATATATATACCCATATTTAAAAAAATATTATTTTATAAAATAAATACATATCTTTGAACTTCACAAAATCAGCACATTTACAATGAAAAACATCCATTTATTTAAGGTGTGTAGAATATATAAAGATCACATATAATAATATATGATATAGAATATATAGATATATCATTTGTTCAAAATTAGATTATTACTTATTTTCTACAGGTTGAAAACTGACATTGTGTTACAAGTATTTATACATAATTGAGA
This sequence comes from Caerostris darwini, assembly GCA_021605075.1. NCBI lineage: Eukaryota > Metazoa > Arthropoda > Arachnida > Araneae > Araneidae > Caerostris > Caerostris darwini. The sequence goes on along the minus strand of BPLQ01009081.1, from coordinate 5,526 downwards.
TGAAACACATTTTTTAAAAATATTATGACGAAATTCTCTACAAGAAGTCATTATATAAAAACTTATGACTGCTTGCAAAGATTACATAATAGAAATGGTGTAAACCTTCAATGTTTTCTAATCCTATTTGATACATCTAGTTTTCTTTACATACACTTATAGAAAATTGTATATGGTTTCGTGTTAGAAAAAATTTTCATTTAACAAAAAATTAGCAAACTATATCCTTTAAAATATTTGGGAAGATTACATAATAGAAATGGTATACTATAAAAGACAGAGTTTTATTGTGCTTGTAGTTAATTAAATATTTCAAACACGAGCAGCCTTAACATAACTATGTTGTTTGTATCCTCCTGCAGTACTTGTTGTATAATAAAAGTAATTATGAAAACAGAATTGCATATTGTAATTAATATTTAAAAACTGTTTGCTTCTATGTAATTAATTTTTAAAAATATTTTTCTCAAAAGATCTGCAAAATGTTTCGTAGAAATGATTCCTAATACGTTTACCTACACTATGAAAAATCATTTTGGTGTCTTACACCAGTTTTAGTGCGGTTATGTATACATACAAATACAAATATAAAAAGAGTTGCGGAGCATTGTCGTGGTAAAATATTGTGGTAAATTTGAAATTTTTTTTTAGTAACACGGAATAAATACTTGTCAAATGAATGAATCTAACAAATATAAAAAGAATTACTCAGCAATAAAGAATAATTAAAGTTTATTTTGATAAAATATTGTAGTTAATTTGAAAAAATTTTTTTTAGTGATAACAGAGACATGGAATAAATAATTGTCAAATGAATGAATCTAATATAAAAAGAATTACTGAGCATTAAAGAATAATTAAAGATTATCTTGGTAAAATATTTGTAATTAATAACAGAGACATGCAATAAATACTTGCCAAATGAATGAAGATAACAAAAATAAAAAGAATACCTGAGCCTTAAAGCTCATTTTGGTAAAATATTGTAGTTAATAACTGAGATATGGAATAAATATTTGTCAAATGAATGAAACTAACAAATATAAAAAGAACTGAAAAGAAGTTTTTTTGAAATAACGGAGACATGGATTGTCAAATGAATCTAATCTTTTAAAATATTTTATTTAACTCAAAGCAAAAAGGTAAAGTTTTTTTTATAATTACTGTCAGTGTTAAATAAACACTGACTGATAATGTCAGAATGGTGGGATTACATCTGTATTTATTTAAGAATAATCAATTTATTAAGACTACTGAGTTGCCAAAATTTAATACTAGGACTAAATGCTTCATGTTTTCAAAAATATTTCATGATTGATCAAAAGTTACATTTGTTTTCAAATGTAATGCAAGTACATTTGAATTGTGTCCAGAAGTGATTAATAACATTCCGGGTATATAAGGAATACATGTCATCTTAATAATGTCTTGTCAAAAACCTAGCTAATATTTTTGTCGTAAAATTTAATCTTTCAATTAATTTGAAAAAGTAAGAAAAACACACATCATTTGAATTGAAAATGTAGAATACAGTTTAAAAGTATTACTGAAAACATGTTTCAAACTGTAACACCTGCATATCCACACCATGTAAAACACCCTGCTCATTTAAACTTTACAATATTTGAAAGGCATTTTAGATAAAATTTGAGTTAAAAATTCTGATACTCACAATTATCCAAAAGCGATAAGAAGCCCATTGAATTCTTTCGAACCAGTCACTACAAAAAAATTGTGTAACAGCAACTCACGAGTTGTTTTCATCTTTTGCGAAAAAGTTTATCCTTGTCGAAAAATAAAATGAGCAAAAATTATTCAATGGTAATTAAAAAAATATATTTAAGTACTAATTACACATGAAAGCACACAAGTATATATATTGACATGGAATGAAACACATAGATAAACATCAGAATCTATAAAATACAATATGCAATTTAAGTTTGATCAAAAACTTAGCATAGTCTAGGAAATAAATTTTTGATAATAAATCTAACTGATATGTAACTAAAATTATGATTTTTAAATATATGATAGATTACATCATAGGATGATGGGTATACTTTCAGCATGGATTCAGTATATGATAACAGGTCTATAAAGTTTTCCAAGGTTAAGTCATTTTGTAAAATTTCTCAGCTTTGTCTAATCAGAAACTTATGATTTACTAGTGTTAATATAATCACTCTTTTGTAACAATAACTTTGTGACATTTTTAATCAACAGTTATGTTCATCAAGCTATTGATAAAATTTATCGTTATTTCGCTATTCATGATGGCACTACGAACCCGTTGGTAACACTTTATATATATATATATATATACCCATATTTAAAAAAATATTATTTTATAAAATAAATACATATCTTTGAACTTCACAAAATCAGCACATTTACAATGAAAAACATCCATTTATTTAAGGTGTGTAGAATATATAAAGATCATATATAATAATATATGATATAGAATATATAGATATATCATTTGTTCATAATTAGATTATTACTTATTTTCTACAGGTTGAAAACTGACATTGTGTTAAAAGTATTTATACATAATTGAGATGAAACTCATTTTTTAAAAATATTATGACGAAATTCTCTACAAGAAGTCATTATATAAAAATTTATGACTGCTTGCAAAGATTACATAATAGAAATGGTGTAAACCTTCAATGTTTTCTAATCCTATTTGATACAAATAGTTTTCTTTACATACACATATAGAAAATTGTATATGGTTTCGTGTTAGAAAAAATTTTCATTTAACAAAAAATTAGCAAACTATATCCTTTAAAATAGTTGGGAAGATTACATAATAGAAATGGTATACTATAAAAGACAGAGTTTTATTGTGCTTGTAGTTAATTAAATATTTCAAACACGAGCAGCCTTAACATAACTATGTTGTTTGTATCCTCCTGCAGTACTTGTTGTATAATAAATGTAATTATGAAAACAGAATTGCATATTGTAATTAATATTTAAAAACTGTTTGCTTCTATGTAATTAATTTTTAAAAATATTTTTCTCAAAAGATCTGCAAAATGTTTCGTAGAAATGATTCCTAATACGTTTACCTACACTATGAAAAATCATTTTGGTGTCTTACACCAGTTTTAGTGCGGTTATGTATACATACAAATACAAATATAAAAAGAGTTGCGGAGCATTGTCGTGGTAAAATATTGTGGTAAAATTGAAATTTTTTTTTTAGTAACACGGAATAAATACTTGTCAAATGAATGAATCTAACAAATATAAAAAGAATTACTCAGCAATAAAGAATAATTAAAGTTTATTTTGATAAAATATTGTAATTAATTTGAAAAAATTTTTTTTAGTGATAACAGAGACACGGAATAAATAATTGTCAAATGAATGAATCTAATATAAAAAGAATTACTGAGCATTAAAGAATAATTAAAGATTATCTTGGTAAAATATTTGTAATTAATGACAGAGACATGCAATAAATACTTGCCAAATGAATGAAGATAACAAAAATAAAAAGAATACCTGAGCCTTAAAGCCTATTTTGGTAAAATATTGTAGTTAATAACTGAGATATGGAATAAATATTTGTCAAATGAATGAAACTAACAAATATAAAAAGAACTGAAAAGAAGTTTTTTTGAAATAACGGAGACATGGATTGTCAAATGAATCTAATCTTTTAAAATATTTGGTTTAACTCAAAGCAAAAAGGTAAAGTTTTTTTTTATAATTACTGTCAGTGTTAATTAAACACTGACCGATAATGTCAGAATGGTGGGATTACATCTGTATTTATTTAAGAATAATCAATTTATTAAGACTACTGAGTTGCCAAAATTTAATATTAGGACTAAATGCTTCATGTTTTCAAAAATATTTCATGATTGATCAAAAGTTACATTTGTTTTAAAATGTAATGCAAGTACATTTGAATTGTGTCCAGAAGTGATTAATAACATTCCGGGTATATAAGGAATACATGTCATCTTAATAATGTCTTGTCAAAAACCTAGCTAATATTTTTGTCGTAAAATTTAATCTTTCAATTAATTTGAAAAAGTAAGAAAAACACACATCATTTGAATTGAAAATGTAGAATACAGTTTAAAAGTATTACTGAAAACATGTTTCAAACTGTAACACCTGCATATCCACACCATGTAAAACACCCTGCTCATTTAAACTTTACAATATTTGAAAGGCATTTTAGATAAAATTTGAGTTAAAAATTCTGATACTCACAATTATCCAAAAGCGATAAGAAGCCCATTGAATTCTTTCGAACCAGTCACTACAAAAAAATTGTGTAACAGCAACTCACGAGTTGTTTTCATCTTTTGCGAAAAAGTTTATCCTTGTCGAAAAATAAAATGAGCAAAAATTATTCAATGGTAATTAAAAAAATATATTTAAGTACTAATTACACATGAAAGCACACAAGTATATATATTGACATGGAATGAAACACATAGATAAACATCAGAATCTATAAAATACAATATGCAATTTAAGTTTGATCAAAAACTTAGCATAGTCTAGGAAATAAATTTTTGATAATAAATCTAACTGATATGTAACTAAAATTATGATTTTTAAATATATGATAGATTACATCATAGGATGATGGGTATACTTTCAGCATGGATTCAGTATATGATAACAGGTCTATAAAGTTTTCCAAGGTTAAGTCATTTTGTAAAATTTCTCAGCTTTGTCTAATCATAAATTCATGATTTACTAGTGTTAATATAATCACTTTTTTGTAACAATAACTTTGTGACATTTTTTATCAACAGTTATGTTTGTCAAGCTATTGATAAAATTTATCATTATTTCGCTATTCATGATGGCACTACGAACCCATTGGTAACACTTTATATATATACCCATATTTTAAAAAAAATTATTTTATAAAATAAATACATATCTTTGAACTTCACAAAATCAGCACATTTACATTGAAAAACATCCATTTATTTAAGGTGTGTAGAATATATAAAGATCATATATAATAATATATGATATAGAATATATAGATATATCAGTTGTTCATAATTAGATTATTACTTATTTTCTACAGGTTGAAAACTGCCATTGTGTTAAAAGTATTTATACATAATTGAGATGAAACTCATTTTTTAAAAATATTATGACGAAATTCTCTACAAGAAGTCATTATATAAAAATTTATGACTGCTTGCAAAGATTACATAATAGAAATGGTGTAAACCTTCAATATTTTCTAATCCTATTTCATACAAATAGTTTTCTTTATATACACTTATAGAAAATTGTATATGGTTTGTGTTAGAAAAAATTTTCATTTCACAAAAAATAAGCAAACTATATCCTTTAAAATATTTGGGAAGATTACATAATAGAAATGGTATACTATAAAAGACAGAGTTTTATTGTGCTTGTAGTTAATTAAATATTTCAAACACGAGCAGCCTTAACATAACTATGTTGTTTGTATCCTCCTGCAGTACTTGTTGTATAATAAATGTAATTATGAAAACAGAATTGCAT
>BPLQ01009079.1:0-104101 GCA_021605075.1 Caerostris darwini | reverse complement strand
TCATGTAACACATTTTACTGGGCTGATACTCGTGGAAGTATATCAATGTTCACTAACCCAATAAATTTATGAAGCAATTTGTCAGAATACTAGAAGAACGGATGTTCTGTCCTTTAGGGTTCCTCTTGTATGTTTGACAATTTTTTGCCCTTGTGCTTTTCGCCAAGTCCCCTCCCAAACAAACAAAATGGCAGCAGTGGTTACAAAATACTGCGGTTTTCGCGATTCCATTTAGCATGAAAAAAAAAAAAAAAAAAAGACTTGGAGAAATCGGAACGCTAAAATGCAGAAACCCCACAAAATCTATTAAATTCTATAGTGGCAGGAATATTACAAAATTTAATAACTCTACAACTTTATGAAGAATCAATTCTTCAAATACTACAAGAAGCATTATTAAATTCAGACAGAGAAGTGAGGATTTAATTAACTTTTATAAACCTTAACTAATGATTAGACATTATTTTCAGGATATTGAAACAATAACCTGCTTATATTTTGATATTGTTCAATTGCGATATTTAGCAAGACATATTTCTTGCCAGTTTTAAAACACAAATACACACATATATATATAGTATATATACTACTGTGTCCAAAAAGTAAGACCAATTTTTAATTGAAAATTATCGGGGCTTATGGAATTTCAATTTTGTTTTTTAGGTTGAGGGCACTGTCCTTTACATCTGTGGGAAATTTGAATTTATTTTGACACACATCTGTGTGTTCAATCAACAGTTCAAAGAAGGCAGAGAACGCGTTGAAGAAGAAGAGCCCTCTGGCCATCAATCTCAACCGACGAAGTTCACGTCCAAAAAATTAAAGATTTAGTGTTTGCAAACTGACGATTTACAATTAGAGGCCTTGCTGATGATGTTGGAATTTCAAAAGCATCTGTCAATTCCATTTTGGGCCTCAAACGAGTCAAATCTCGATTGGTACCGAAAACACTGAATCACCCTGCATTGATTCTTCGTGACTTTTTCGCCAAAAATGAAACCCATATCGTTCCACAACCACCGTATTCCTGCCATGCGAATTCTGGCTATTCCCTGAACACAAAAGCCAATTCTGGGGACACCGTTTCTAGTCGATTGAAGAAGTTAAACGTGAATCGCGCTCTTTGAAGGCTATCCCGGTCAATGACATCATTGTTGAATACAGATGTCGAGTGCCTGAACGCGAAGCGTTCATCTACTCAATGGTATGTGAAGGCAGTAGGAAAGAAAAGTCATGATAAATAGATAATAGTAATCGTATGAATTGAGAGAAAAAAAAAAGAAGAAAGTAAGGAAAATGTAAATCATCGGTGATGGAAACGTAACAAGAAATGTATGATCAGTAAATATGCGTTGAAGTAAAATATCTAAAAAGCGATAAATGAGCAGGAAATTACGGTGGTTTGAGGCTTCGATTCCATTTAGAAGTAGAGAAAGGATACTTGTATTTTCCATTCAATTGCGTAAATATAGTTTGTGCCTTGATGAGAGGGTTTTCGTGAGTCGCAATGGTATTGAAGAAATTTCTAGAAAGTTTAGTAATATAGTTGTCAATAGAATCAATTTTTAAATCTTGATGAATTGTAGAGTTGCGGACAAACCAGGGTGCACCAGTGATAATACGAAGAAGTTTGTTTTGAATAATTTGTACAGATTTCTTGTTAGATTGTGCAGCTAGACCCCAGATTGGGGCAGCATAGGTAAGGATAGGCCTAAGAACTTGTTTGTAGAGAAGAAGTTTGTTTGACAAAGTTAATTTAGAAAATTTATTAATGAGTGGTAGAGTGAGATAAAATTTTTTTCCAACATTTTTCTTTGATTTTTTGAATATGAGCTCGAAACGTAAGTTTATTGTCTATAATTAAGCCGAGATATTTAATATTAGTTGCCCATTCAATTTCTTGATCAAAAAGGGAGATTAATATATGGTTGTCTGGCGTGTCCTTTTCGGAAAATGATAGCTTGAGATTTAGAGACATTAATTGCGATGCGCCATTTAGTTAGCCAATCCTCTAGGATATTCAGAAAATTTTGAAGAGTATTGATGACATAAAGAATAGAAGCACCTTGGGCAAGAGCAGCAGAATCGTCAGCAAATAGGCAAGTGGAAATGTTAGTGCACTGAGGAAAGTCGTAGGTAAAGATATTGTAGAGAATAGGACTTAGCACGCTTCCTTGAGGTGTACCAGCACAAATACGACCGATTTTGGAGAATTCATTATGAAGTCGAACTTGAAAGGTTCTATTTTTAAGATAATTTGTAATGATAAGTGTGATCCAAGTTGGAAATTGAAGTTTGATCATTTTGTAGATCAGTCCATTGTGCCACAATCGATCGAAAGCTTTTTTGACATCTAGAAAGACACCTCCTGTAAAAAATTTATAGTTATATCCTTCAGTGATGATATTGGTGACACGTAGAAGTTGATGACAAGTTGAGTGATGTTGACGGAATCCAAATTGTTCTGCTGGAATTATGGAATTTTTATCGCAAAAAGAAGTAATATGTTTCACTAAGAGTTTGTCGTAAAGTTTTCCTACACAGCTAAGGAGACTGATAGTATGTTAAAGAACGTTGATGCAAAGGAAATGAGCAATAATTATTAAAATGGATTTGGCAACAAAGAGTTATGTTTTGAAATTATTTTATAAGCAAAGTGATTTTGTAACTTGCTGATAGCTGGTTTTGTGTTTCGTTTTCTACAAATTTATATGTTTCAGCTATAATTATTTGCTAGTAATTATCTATACAATATTGTTATATTAATTATTTTCAAATATAATTATTATTTATTCCATTTGAAAAGTTTTAAAAATGTTATTATTTTTTTAATATTTTATATAAATTATCAAATTCTTCAAAAATGATATTTTTAAGAATTTTTTCGTTTATTATTATTATTCTTTAATTATTCATAAAGGGAATGAAAATGATAATAATAAAAAAAGGTTTCATGAGAATTATTTTTTACAGCACCTAATTTTTTTTTATTTTACTTTCTTAAGTGAATATTATTATTATTATTTTTGTACTAGAAATTAAATTTTTCTAGTTAGCCATTATTATATTTTATTGCACTTATGAAACATAGAATTTTAATGAATAAGTCTCAGCTATTTATAAATGATAAAATACGTTACTAAAATATTTAGTTCATTAAAAAAAAAGAAAAAAAGTACAGGTGTTCATAGCTTATTTTCTTTTATTAAGAAGTAGGGCAAAGTTAAAAAGTTTGGAAACCACTGCTTTAAGAAGTCAAGATACTTTCTGTAAGAACAAATTTTAGTGTGAAAGAAATATAGGTAACATCAAAATAGATTAGTGTGAAAGCAATGCAACAAAGAATGAAGAGTGTTTTTAATCTTTCTTGTCATGTGACTAATTCCTAGCATTTAATAATATTTTGTCCTTTAATTAAAATATTTTGTAAAATAGATAATTTTATTAATAAACCTTTGTTTCATTTCAATTAATAGGAAATTCAGAATTCTTGTTCTAAAAATTAAATTTTTGTGTGCTTGAAGTTATTTTTAAACAATATCTGCATTACCATATTCTTACCATTTCTTTTAATTGCTAGGGTTTGTGCTAATTTGCATTAAAATTTATTCTACATAAATCAAATATTTATCAATTAATTAATGTTTTATATATCATTTAAGTGGTTTATTGAGCAATTACAATTGTTAATTGTTATTCTTCATAAATATTTGACATCAACAAATGTAAATATATCGATAAATCCATATATTTATTTTACAGATTTAAAATGGCTGAAAATGCTGAAGATGTCATTAGCAAACAACAATTAATATTGGATAACTATTTTAATTTACTGGGAAGCTTTGCATTTGACAAAGGAAAAGAATTTTTGGTATGCCTAAAAGGATATTTTCTAAATTTATAATTTTGTGCAATTTAGAATTATTAAAGTATCCAACGATAATTAATTGTAGGATGTAGGCTAAAAAAATTAAAGATATTTTTATGATAAATTTGATAAAAATTTATTTGTTGTTTTGGTACTTACGTATTAACGCCACCGCAGCTACAGATTTAGCGGTTTTTAAGTGGCGCCAATCTACACTTAAAATTTTTGTGACAAATCATAAAATATATAAAACACTTTATTTAAAATCAAAACACTTTCAAAATTCAAAACACTTTATTTAAAAATGAAGTAGTCAATTGGATTTCGGTGGAAAATGGGCCGATATAGAGTTTAACAGATTCAAAACAGTCTCTATTTTGGTGCATTGGCAGCTCTTTATTGGCGCATTAGCGCAACTTCTGCTGTGGTGGCGTTAATACGTAAGTACCTTTCTTCTAGTTGTGGAAATAATGCTAATATAGTTGATAATCAATAATAAATTTTGCAAAAAAAGGTTTAAAGTATTTTGAAGATTTATTATTATCTTTTAGTCATTTATTCAATTTTAATATTTATTTTTTCTAAAGCAAAAATTAATAATGCTATGAAAATATGCTATATGTAAATATTTGTTTATTTTTAGTTTAGTAATTTGTCAAGTTTTTGTAAAAATATGTCAACTGTACACTGTACACAGAAAAATATTTTTATTGTATATTCTAATTTTAAATTATTCCCAAGTTGATGATCTTCATGACAGGCTTGATAAGGTGTTTGGTTAACTTCAATGTCAATCTTTCTTGAAGTTGCTGGAGATTACTTGATGGGCACAAGCAAAATGGAAAATAAAAAACTATATCTTTAGTTGTAAAAATCTAGCATCACAGGAATTATTGTAAAAGTCTTCCTCAATAAAGTTGAATTTATTTTTAAGTGCAGTGAATTTGATGATTTTATGTCTGCACATTTGTATTAACAATTGCTCTATGCATATTTTGTTTGAATTTATTTTTTATGATTTAAATTATTTAATAAAGCTTGATTTTTTAAAAAAGGTATTTGCTGAAAATTTAATACTCTAAATTAAATAACTCACTAGTCCTGTAAGAATAATAAGTTAGAGTATGATTATTCCACATAATTTGAAAGATTATTAAATAAAATATTATTGACTTCAGTTTTGTACTAAAAAATTTATATGAAATTATTCTTTATTGAATTCTCGTTAATTAATTATTTAAAATTTAATTTTAATTTTAGGATAAGGAGCGGGAATTGGCTGTTAAAAATCATACTGTTGCGCCTTTTTTTAGTTCAGCATTAGCAGCATTTTCATCTTTAGCGATTGCTGAAAAAAATTATGCCAATTTTTTATTTCTTGGACCTAAGGGCTTCTTAAGAAAAGATGTAAGTTTTTCATAAATTGTTTTCAGTTATAATGCTTATCAATATTGGGCACTTGTCATTATTTAAAAACTGAGGTTTCTAAACATTTTGGTTTAAAAACTTTTCTGCAAATATCAAGTGAGCCAAAACTTGTCAATATACCATAAACCTAACAATTAAGTTCATAATTTCTTTTTAAACAAAAATATTGATTAAAGATTTTGTAAACATTTTATGAGATTCTTTCATTGACATAGACCAGTTTGATAAATTTTTCATGTCTTTTTTTCTGTGTTAATATCTATTTGTTTGTGTAAATTCTTTTCTTACTTTCCACACTAAAAACGTCTATAGATGCAAATTAATTGATTGTCACCTTAACAATTTTTTGATAATCGACACTAATAAAATCGTAAATCAGCTACCAGCTACAAAACACATAAATAATAATTATTATTATTGCATTACAATAATAAAATTTTTTAGTGCAGATTTATGCATGTGATTGTGTTTCTATTTTCTAAACTAATTTGATTACTATTATAATTTTTACTGTTAAAAAATAACATTGGCATGTTAAATTAGATGCAAGGCCCGGTCCAATTCTGAGGTTTGGATTAATAGTGTGTGGATTTATTCCTAGATGGCATGCAATGTAGAAAAAATAAGCAATTCAGTACTGTTTTATCAACTTTTTAGCATTTTAGCAGGATTCATTACAAGTCCTTGCTATACTAAATTCACCAGAAAAAAAGCATTAGGATTCTGTTCTTGAAGGTTTTTCTAATAGTAACTGACTTGCATTTTTTTTGTATTAGAGAAAAAATATCTGCTTATACCAGCTTAATGATATTGGGATATATTGCTAAAAGATATGTCTGTTAATCATTTTATATACCCCTAATTAGGCAGATGAAAACAGAATCTTCAAAGCAGCATTTGCCAATCACAAGCATTGGCCACTATACATTTGATTGGTTTATGCTTCATGTCTCATTGCTAATATTTCATATCTCTTTGGTATGAATGTGACTTATCAATCTCTTTTGAATAGCCTTAATATAACTCCTGTCAACACATTGAATTATTAAATTGTTGTAGATCCTAATAATAATGTTTCTAAATATATGTTATTCAAACAAAAATGGTATCTATTTTAATATTTCAAAACTTTGCAGTAATAATTTTACATGTTTATGAAATATGTTTTGCAAAGTATGAAAGATATTTTTAGAAAATTTTTAATTATATATTAAAATTCAAAAAAAATAATGCTGATTTTTGAGACATAATTTGTGTTGGAAATTTCTATGCTATAAAACTGTTTATGGTAACTTTAAAATTTTAATAAATTATTATACTTTTGTATTAATAATAAAAAAAATATTTATTTCAAAAATAAATCAGTTAACAGATTAAAGTTTTTTTTCTATAATGCACTGTTTTTTCCCGTCATGTTTTATGTACATTCTTTCTCTAGTAGTCATTAACATAATTCATCAGAAATTCAAATGAACAGCAGTTATATTAATGTAATTAAGGCATAACTTTTTCTGTCATATTTGCTAAGTTTTCCTGAAAATTTTCTTTTAATATTAAATGATGCATTTCCAAAAAGAATTTAATTCCATCGAATTTATTAATAAATCTTATTTGTGATTTTTAAACATTTTTTCTTCATATTTTTTATTTCCATTATTATATTTTTTCAGAGTTCTTTAAAATCAACATATGAATCTCTTTTAAATGAATTTCAACGATTGGAGGAGAAGCATTATATCACACCTGTTTCGACACCAACTATGTCACCATCTTCTTCATATAAAACTCCTTCACCTCCTTCAACATTGCCTTCACCTTCTCCTGTTAGTGCCTGCAGTGAAGTTTCAGGGTCGGTGGCTAGTTCTTTAAGTAACGCTAGTTCTGTTCGCGGTAGCACCAACAATTTACCATCTTATCTTGGCGAAGACATTCTTGAGAACTTAGCTAGCCATCTTTGTGGGCAGTTATCAAGTTTCGTTAGAGCACATTTGAAAACAATGGAATTGTATCCTTAAAAATAGAATCTAACACTATGTATGTAAGAGAAATTTACTTGATAATTCAAAAATAGATTCTACATTACATTATGAAAATTTTTGTACAAATATAAAGATTGGATTCTTGTGCAGCATTTAGTGCTAAAATATGTAAAATAACAGTGGTATTATATGTAAACTACTAATCAAGCATTAGAATGCTATAGTTGTCAGATATTATAATCTTTACATTGTTGGAAATAAACAATATTCTAAAAGTGAAGATATTCTTAGAACACTATGTAAGAAAAAAAATATTTTAGAAAAATTATCAAATTTTTTATTACTGTTTACCAATACTTATTTAATCATTTATTAAAATTTTTTTATTGTGTGTATAAATTTAGCCTAATCATTAATTTCAGAAGAAAATTTTATGTTTGAAATTATTATCTAATAAGGAATTTTATAGTTTTAAATTATATATATGGTCATCATATTAATGTAGCATATAATTTGGTGCAATTTTCTAATGTTATAAACCAATAATAATTTATTTATTAAGTAATACTATTTTCGAATTGCACAATAAAAAGGATAAAAAATATATATACTATTCCATCTAATATTTACCTTAATACTCCACAAGCTATGAGAAGATGTATTCCATGAGTTCCAGCAAATTTATGAAGTTTGATATTCTTTTAAATGCACTTAATGAAATAATTAAAACAAATTTAAAGTTGTTTCATCACCCAATGCTTTCTCCCATAAAGTCATCTTTCAGGTATTTCATTCATCTTTTTATTCTATTTCTTGCAATAATAATTTTTTTTGAAATTCTTTACATGCTTGATTAATATGCGATTTAGTTAATATTTGATAGTTAATTTAGTTACTATTTTAATAATAAATAATCTTAATAATGCAAAATATTTTTTTTTATTTATTTACCTAATAATAACCCTTAATATTTTTTTGTCATATTTGATTTAGTTAATATTTTTTAAATTATGTTAAAAAAATTGAAGGGGAAAAAAAAAAGCACTTATTTACAAAGTTTAAATCAAATAACCTCAATAATTTTTTTGCTATAAATAAAATCTTTCTTTATTGTTTTTACATTATACTTTGGAAGTAGGATAAATTAATTACATTAAATTTGATAAAAGTACCTGTTCGTATAATATTTTTTATCTAAATACATGCTATGTTTTTGACTATTAATGCTTATTTTAAAGATTTTTTTTACATATTTTAACAATTTAATACTTTTTTTAACTTTTAACATATTGATACTTTTGCTTTAGTTTGCATAGTTAGAATATATTTAATTATGTATTATATTTTATAATTGTATCTATTTAATAAACTAAAAAATAAAATATTTAACAACATATTTTAAAATTCTGTTTGTTATATAACTATTTTTCATTTGAATGACTATTATATTACATTCATCTGTTATTTAGGTGACTGTGATGGATGTAAAATATGGACAATATTTATATTGGTATAATTTTGGTGTACAACAAAGATAGTTTGTATTTACTGTGAAATATTTATTTAATAAAATTATAAATTTTTTTTCTCAGTCTTGAATGTGAAATTATAGTAAAATTATTGGAAGCTGAAATCCATATGCAAAATTGGAGGTTCCTTCCATCTTTATTATGTTTACATGATGCTCATTCCAAATTAGGATCATGGGTTTCTGTACCAAAAGACGTATGTTTTTCATTTGATAATTTATTATTAATAATATAATAGCAGTGATGTTTTATTCTAAATTTTAAAGTAAATTACTTATTAACTTTTTTTTTTTAAATCTAACTGGTCACTAACTATTGTTTTTCAAATATATAAAAGTAAACTGCTGTAACTCTGCTCTTGTTAGTTTGTGGTATTATTTCCTGTAATAAAAATATTATAACTTTAATTTTATTATAAAACAATGAATAAAAATATATACTACATTAGTGTAATTAATAATGGAAAGCATATTGCTGTGTGAAGGTTTATAGACGTTAATTTTATATTTATGAATTGAACTTTAATTAAAATATAGGCCATTAATTTCTAACAAAGTTGTAAGTAAACTTATTTTATAATGCATAAATAAATTTCATTTTTATATATAATTAATCTGTGTTAAATTAATGATCATAAAAACATAATTGGAATACAGAGGGAAAAAAATATCAAATTCAAATTTTTCAGTTACATGTAATTTAAATCTTCTATACATGGCAATTTGTAAATTATACCATTACTAAGGCAAGAAAAATTTTAGAGAGCGGAAGTTGATTTCTTATCTTATTTCTTTCTCTTAAAAATCCTTTGTTCATTCAGTACTAAACTAGAGTACTCTAATAATTACAGTAATAATATATAACCTTTATACAACTCCTTGATACAATCCAGTTATTATATTTATTTTGAAGCCAAGATGTAATCTTAATGTAATATAATAGTATGTTAATCATATTCGATTTATTAATTTTAATGTTGTGTTTGTGATAAGAGATTTGACTATTCTATTTGATTAATAAATCATTAAATATTTAAAAACAATTCTTCTTTCTTATTGGTAATTATAGATGAATCTGATTTTGCCTATTTCTGATCCCAGAAAATGAGTTTTATCAATCAAAATATATCACTTCATGCCTGACTCGTGGCTCAGTGGCAACATGTGCCTCTGGTGAGCATTAGGGCGGAGGTTCAATTCTCTTGCGTCTTTGTTGTAGACACTGTTTCAAAAATAAAGAGACTTTATTGCGTTTGTGATTTATAATCTTGCCTCGCTAGTCAGACTACCTGGTGGGTGTTTTTCGGGTTTTCTCCCAAACGACACATAAATGCAGAAAACTGTTCTCTTTCTTTAGCGACACAGAGACAAGTCAGACTTCTACCTATGGGTGCTTCATCACAACAGAAGCTGCCCCCCTTCTGTCCTGCCATAAGGGATACAATAATTAATGATATTGCATATTTTGATGAAATTTATGAAACTCCTTAAAATATGATGGCACAAAATGAGTTAAAATCAAGTCGGCTGCTGAATTAACTAGAAAACTGATTAGGTGATATTTATGAGAGTTTAGTTATACTAACAAAAATATAAAATTTGGCTGGTGCTGTTATTATAAATGTGGTTATTGGCCATAATTTTGATATCTTTAATATAATAGCAATCAAATATTCTAAAATTTGTAAAAAAAAATACTTCCAATTATGCGTTAGTAATTCATTACTGATTTACACCTTTCATTGCATTTTATTAGTGATGCTAATGAAAGTTAATATAAGGTAATATTTTTGTAACCATCACTTAAATTTAAATATTCAAGTTCTATTGGGGAAAAAATGCACACAACCACACATGATAATTGAAGTTTGTTCAGAGAATTTAATTTCTTTGTAATGGCTTATTTAATTTTTTTTTTTTTTTTTTTTTTTTTTGCAGATTAAAAGATCAGCAGTAACAGGTGCATTTCGAATTCCACCAACTCCTATGTTATATAACTGGTTGCGTATTTTAAAAGCTGCTCTAGTTTCAAAAGTAAGAAACTATTTTAACTAACATAAATTTGAAACATGTGTCTAGTATTTAATTTTAAGTAAAGTTTTTATCAACTCTTATCGTATTTAAAGATCTTTTTAAAAAAAGTCTCTTAACTTGTTATTTTTAATTTTATAAAATTTTGATATTTTTATTTGATAATTTACATTGTGGATTGATAAATTAAAAAAAAAAAAAAGAATACATTCAGTTTTACATAATAATATATATAGTTTTTTTATATTCAATTTAATTTCTTACATAGTTATTAGATTGATGTACATGCATATATTTTTCTTTTTAAACTCTTATTTATTATGAAAAATATAAAACTCTATTTATTTCCTTATTTTAATTTATTTCTAATATCTCTTAGTTTTCCTTATACTTTCATGAAATTCTAAGTAAACAAACAACACCTGTGGATATGAAAAACTTTTGTGCTAAAGCCTCATATGATTACTTTTCAAAGTAAGCAATGTTTAGTGATATTTAATCATTTTATTTTTATAAACTGTAAATGAATATAAATTCTTTGCAATTAATAAACGATTTCTTATTTGCATACACATTTATAATTCACAAAAGGTTATATAAATATTAATGTTATTTATTGATTATTAAACAGACATTTAGAAACTTGCATCTAATGATGGAACAGTAATTCATGTATACATTTTTAAGATTGTAAAAGCTTCAGAATTTTGTAATTAAAGCTAAATAAAAATAGATATGAAATGTTCATGTGTAACTTAAAGGGAGTAACCATAACCTTCCATCTTTTCTAAAATCTGATCACTGATCATGTTGAAAACTGGCAAGTGAGACAGATTCAAAAGGAAAAATTTTAAATGCAATAAAAAGAATTTTAATAGCTAACATTTTAGATTATTCGATATTAAAAGAAAAACTAAATGAAAAAATTATGCACATAATTATGATACACTTTTTTTTCAAAATAAATTTGTACCACCACTAACAAGTAATATATTCATGTGTTTCCAGGGTTAAACCTGATGTTTACCATTCCATGCTATCTGAAGTAGGACTATATTACTGTTAAACTTGCTTTAATGCAAAGAACTAAGAAAAAAATAATGGAAAATCTATAATTTTTGAAGAAAATAAAAGTTATTAATAGATTTATGAGTTCAATCATTTTAAAGTAATGATTTTTTTACCACAACATATCTGCCAAGAAAGTTTTGGGATATCTCAGAATTGAAAGAACCTAGAGAACATCGTAACTTTCTAAAAGTCATTGGTCATGCGAGGAACACCCTAGGCAGGCTTATCTTTAAAAATGTCAGTGAAAACTTATCTTTAAGAAATAAATTCTTCTAAAACATATACTTACGCCAATTTAAATGTATTGTCTTGCTGTCTGAACCAGCTAGTTCAATGCCATTTGTAGTTAAACTCTGTTGTTTGGAAGATAACTGTGGGTTTCATTTATGTTAAGATAAATATTCATTTTGGAATCATTGCCATAGTTGTTAATGCAGTCCAGGAAGATAATGAAAATATTTATGTAATTATTTAGAAATGATAGTGTCAAATTACACAATATTGGTTTTTTTATGCTTTGGGTGAAACCTGAAGATTTAAGAATCTTTAACTGATTAAGGTCTTTGTACATGGAAGTAAGTAAACAGCTATTAGCTAGGCTTTCACATTTGCACAGCAAAGATAATTTTTCTATAAGTTACACAAGCATGGCCTAAGCTCTTTTTAATGCTTGAATCATTCTTTCCTTTAACCACATTCCAAAGTGCAGCTGTTGGATTAAAATGCCATTTTATCTTTTGCACATCACATTCAGTTTCTTTCTTTTCAGTTTAAGAATAGTGACAGCGTTTGTTATTTCCAAAAAAATTAATTCCCTTATCCTTATACATGACAGGACATTGCCTTATTTAGCAAAAAATCCGTTTCATGAATTCTTCAATAGATATGGACTTCATTAATTTCAAAAAGAATAGCACATATATAAAAATTAAGGTCCACATTATATAATTCCTTATATATAAATAAGATTGGCTAAATAAATTCAAATAATTTAAATTTCAGCAACCATATTTAATTTTGCTATCAGGAAGTGGAGGAGAAACTACTGTTAGTAGAAAATCTCTTAACTTTTTTTTCAATATTTATCTGACACAACCTTTTAACTTCTTTTTCATGCTAATTAAGAATATGGAAGTTCTTGGTGTATGCTTAAGAATGTGTGCTTTAATTCTCTCCAAAAAAATCATGATCTGAATCTCTACATCTAGTGATGAAAATGCAATTATTATAATCTGTAAACATGAAAAAGATCTAGTTTGGAAAAAACCAAAAATATGTATGTTAAAGTAGTTTGCATTCCAGTATGCAAAAATTAATTTTTAGTATGCTTAATCTTTCTTACAATTGGTTATTCTGGTAGAACTGTAGCCAAAGCTTTTTGTATCATATATAAGGGCGAATCTGGAATTTTAATATGTGTCTGTTCATAAAATTGTATGCATCAACTGTACTTGTATTTCATAATTGCTATGATGAAAAGATTATTTGATTTTTTCAGATTTCTTTTCTTCACATAAAAGCTTTTTTTCGTGACTTAATAGATTGTTCTTTTTTTTTTTGTGTGTGCAATAAAATCTCAATATTTCTGCAATCATATGAAGAATCCCTAGGATAGCTTGAAAAATACAAGAATATGTTTACAGATTTTTCTTCAGTATTTATTATTGAAAGCTGTGATTATTATTATTATTTTTTTTTATCATTCTAACATTTCTTTGAAGAGACTATCTAAGCCAAAGTTTTAGCCATTCACACAATCTCTCTACATCCTCCCAACCATTCACTTTTTACTAAATTCAACCAAACACTAGAAATAGAAGGTAGATTAGCATAGTCATGAAATTCTCCAGAAATATGCCATCAGAGCTTCTAATATTGTTTCAGTATAATTGTCATTCAGTAAGACACAAACATATTCACTTTATTTTTCAACTACACAAGTGTCTTTAAAGAAATTGTTCCTGCAATGTATATAAATATATTAACAAAACAACTGAGTCAATCTCTTGTCTTAATCTTTAATCAATATTAGAACACAAGTATACAATAAGGTTTAAGCTTTCTATCTGGTCATTACCAAACAAAACAATGATACCACTGGGAAAGTAATATATGGTACATTTACCCTCACCATAATATTAATTTACACTATAGGCAGATTAACGTTTCAGCCTACAAATCATAGTGGTTCATTATAAGAAGTTTTCTAGTGAGATTTGAAGCTGTGGTGTGGACTACTATAGTAGGATTATGAGAGACATACTGAGGAAAAGGTACATTTCCTACACAGTACCTCTTTAGTAGGATATAGACTTCTTACAAGACAGTTGTTCCCATAATAGTCTGGAGCTGTGAAACTACTAATGTAGGATTATTTTCAATAGTGTTATCAAAAATGTCAATGGCAGCTACAGGCACTAAATCTATGTACAATGCTGAGTGGAATTCTGCCAATTTCAGCTCAGCGCCTAGTGCCATTTCTGTCAGGCCAACAACTCAAGTTTCTGCGGTAATTGCCTAAATCAGATAGATAAATTTATCCTCAGATGATATTTGTTCATTTTCGTGACTGTTGGAAAATTAGCTTCTAAATCTCAAAAAATATTTAATGTTGGTTTTAAATTTGTATACAATACTTTCAATTTCAATGTGGCTTACTTTATTGGTCGTCATTATCATGGTATTTAATTATTTTTGAAACAAACTTTCTAAAAAGAGAAAAATTATTCTTGCTATTTTTTTTCTTTTCCAAAGTCTTTGAGGTACTCTTTTTCTTAGTTAGTTTATGTTCCATGAAACAATAAATTAGAAATTGTTTTCTGCATAGCTTCTATATTATGGAATCTATTTATTAATTGTAAATTCAAACCAAAAAACATGCAAACATCAACTTCCATGCACTGAATTTTGGATACAATCTTTATAAATTAACATTTTCTGTACTTTTTAAGGTCATTCAAAAACTCATACACCTAATAGTAGGACAGTAATTTGTTAACCTAGAACATTTGAACCTGAAAATTAAATTTTTTTGAGTAAGTCTAAATAAAATTTCAGAAATGGGCAATTCAATGGAAGTAACATTTTTTTTTTTTTTTTTTTTTTTTGCATAATGCATATTTTAATTTATACTTTTGAAATCAGGATAGTATCTTTCCAAAAGAAATATGATTGTGCCTGTGTGACCATAGTATTAGACACAAATGGACTAGATGACTACACAGGCCATGGTTATTGCCACCCTGACAAAATATGTGAAACTCCTAAAGGTCTGGATTCCTTTCCAGCAATAGTTTCTTATCCTCCTGTAAGTATAAATAAGTTTATTTATAAATGTTAACAATAATCTACTATTTTGTTGGTGAAATCAGCACTTTAATAATAAGCTAATATATTATGATGTATTGCCAAATCTTCATGTGATCATGTTGTTTAGTCATTACCTTTTGAAAAACTTTTAGTAGCTATTATAAAAGATTTCACTATTTTATTTATTCATTATTTTGAGCCAAGCCTTCTTCTCGGGTCTTGATTTTTGTTTTCTGCCATTTCTTAAAGGTATTTTAATAGCTTGTATTCCCTCAATTGGTTTTATTGCTTAGCATGATTGCTTTTTAGAAAAGAAATCTGCCATAAGTGATCACTAATACATAAGTACAGTCTATTTCTTTTTAATGAATTTGCTTTTGTTGGTTTATAAAATGTATGAAATTCTGTCACAATGTAAAATATATAACATGTATTTCAATGTTTTCCATTGCTGTCAGTATTACTATCTTTTTAAATCTGTAATATACGCAGCATAATGCACATGTTTTAAAAAACATGAGGGGGAAAAAAACCCATAGCAAATAAATTGTTTTAATTAAAAATTAACAATAATAAACACAGTGATATTATTTTTCTAATAAAATTAATGAAATAAAATGTTTTAAATATTATATGTAAGAATGAAATATTATTTTGATTAATTCTTTCTAATTTATAGGCAAATAGAGAATCTGTTGATATTATAAATTATGTGATGGGCTTTAATAAGAGATTAACCATCTAGAAATTTCAATAATTTAATGTATGTATGTAACAAAAGTAAATAATAACATTAAAATTTTTGTCAGATAATAACTTTTTCACTAATATTTTCAATCAATATTGATATAATTGCTAATTTATAGGCAAATAGAGAATCTGTTATATTATAAATGATGTGATGGGCTTTAATAAGAGATTAACCATCTAGAAATTTCAATAATTTAATGTATGTATGTAACAAAAGTAAATAATAACATTAAAATTTTTGTCAGATAATAACTTTTTCACTAATATTTTCAATCAATAATGATATAATTGCTATTTATAAATTATTAACTTTACTTTTAACTGCAATCAAGCAAGATTAATTTTTGTTCTTCAAAATAAGAAATGATTTTAAGTCAAATCAACAATGAAGCTAAGCTAGTTTTTCTGTTATTAATTTTTTTATGGTAGTAATATTTTCTGTGTGATAATTTTAATTGTTGTAAGTAAATCACATTATGAGATCCATAGTACTAAGTAATGAGGGAAAAAAAACCACTTTAAGGCATAACTATATAAAATCTTAATAAAAGTTAAAAAAATATATATATTGAAATAATATTTACTCATTTATTTAATATTTTTTATTTGTTCTGATGTTATTGTAAATCAAACAATAATATGTTTTTTTTTTTTTTTCCAAATCAAGAATTTTTTTACCCCAGAGAAATATTTATTGCATTGGCCAAGTGTTGTCATGATTATGAATAACAAGGAACAAGAAATTCGTAACACTGAGTCTGCAGTTCCAATCTTTGATTCTGTAAGTGTAGTTTTTTAATGAAAATATTTAGTTATAACTGCATGCAGAATCTATGATTCTCTTACAACAAATTGAAAATCACATATTTATGCATTTAATTGATTAAAAATACATTTTTTTTTGAAATAATTAAAAAATATTATTTAAATTATTGAAACATTATTTAATATTATTGTAATTAAAAGAGTATATATTTTAAAGAATTCTTATAGAACTACATGAAATTTTTGAAATCTATTTAACACTTATTAATGTAAGCAGTAGTATTTTATTCATGCAGTGTATATTAAATATTTTATACAATACATGTATAAAATACTCATTAGTAAGGATCAATTAAAATAAATATGATCTACCATTATTGTGCATCTAAATTCAAAATATATTTATTTACATTTGGTATCTATTTATTTGTGCTAAATTTTTTTCCTGTGTGTAGTAAAAAAATATTTGCATACCAATTATTTTAGAGGATGAATGCCACTTATTTTTTGGCTAAGATTGAGGCACGAATGACACTGGTGGTGATATTTGAAAGCAAAAAGACAGAAAGAGACACACAGATCCACCGTTTTATCCAATCAATGTGCACACAATTGAGAGGAAACAAATTGTTTTCCAATCTCAAACCAGGATCTAAATGATAATGTTCAAGAAATAATTTTATATGTTTGTTAAATGCCTAAATGTTGCCAAAAAGTTGAAATAGTAATATTAATCACAATTTTAGGATTCATATTTGTATTTTCGTACTGTCAATTTTTTGATATATTTGATTAATATCATTCATGTTAATTACAGTGTTAAAGCTGTGATAATATTGTACAAAATGAAGCACATTTTATCTTGCATCATACCATATCTACTTTAGTCCAACCACCAATGATGATGGTAAATAATCAGGTCAGATGAATTCAAAAAGAGCTGCATCATAAGGGAGGAAATGCCATTTAGAAAGGATTTTAATTGCAATAAAAATAATTTTCAATAATACAATAGTAAAACGTGATGAAAAAATTCTATACTAATTTTTTTCTTTTCAAAGTAGCTTTGCTTTGATCTGGATAGTACCCCAAACAAGTATTTCGTAACACCGTTTCGCCTTTAAACCAGATGTTTACCATTCCATACTGAGGTTGGACTATATATCATGTTTAGATTGGAATGAAGTACAGATTTTAGTAATTGTTACATACATGATTACAGGTATTTTATACATTATATAATTTTAAATCCTCCTATTGTATATATTAAATATGAATCACGGAGAATTTCAGTTTAATAATTGACAATTTCAATTGTAGCAAAAATAGAGGATTCCTTTTGAAGAATTAATTCTTTATTTAACACAAAAAATAAATGAAAGCTTGTACATAGATATTTATTCTTCAACAATTTATTATAGTCAAATAAGTTGATTTCTTGACTTCCTTGCTGTTTATAATTAGGAAATAGGAAACTTGTTCCAATATTATTTTTAGTTAAAAATGTCCTCATTGGTTTAAAAGTATAAGAAGTTTCAGATTGCTTTGTTAATATTAATATTCTTTCAAGCTTTTGAAGTTGATAATTTTAACTATTTATTTCCCAGTAGGAATTTTTATGTCATGCTCAATGTATATATATATATATTTTTTTACAGTACTTGTGATCATATAGAATTCATTTTCTTAATTCATCTATAGAGATCCATTATACCACCTTTAAATGATATTAAGGGCAAAATATTTCATCTATATACTGCTAGTTGAATGAGTAAATGTTTATTTAATGAATAACTTATGTTCAAAAATATAAATACTTTCTTTTTTTTTTTTTTTTTTACCATTTTATGTTAAAAACTTTGTATTAATCAGAAATGTTTTTTTATACTTTATCAGTATGAAATTATAGAAGTTGTCTTTTTACAAATATAAATTTTATGTTGAAAAATAAAATTGTTTTTCAAAAATATCACAGATGCATAATTGATTTTGGATTGTCACTGTCAAAGTTTATATTTTTATAGAAAATGATAAAAATTTACCTGAAAGGTTATACTATTCCCCATAACTTACAGAAATTGCTTTAAAAATGTCATTAATTACACCTCAAACAAACTGGTCATTATTTATTATAATGAAATCATAGCAAATTTCCAGTTCTATGCTTTTTCTTACTTTTTAGCGTAGAAAAAGAATGATAGTAATAAGGATTAATTTATAAATGTGGAATTACAGTGAAATGTAACTTCATTTTTTCATGATTAAACATCTCATTATGGATTAAAATAGAATATAAACTTTATTAAAACATGTACTATAAAATTATACAACTTTCTTTCTTTGTTCGAAATACTTTTTACGAAAATCTGACGCTGTTTCAGGAGCATAACCTTTTTCTGTAGCATTCATCTGAAAAAAAAAAATTGTTGCTTTTAACACTATGTTAAAAATTTAAAACAATAGATTTTATACTATTTGCATTTTTGAAAGACAGTTGAATTATACTTAAAAAACACAAAAATATTTTTAAATTTCTAACACTTTAAAATTTTACTTTATTAAAGGAAAAAGTGTGTTTAGTAATATTACTCGTTATAGAAAACCTGAGTTAACACCCACAGTGTATCCAAAAAACATTATTTTTAGTGTGCAGCACTTGATGGTCATGTAATTTTAATTGGCTTGATTACTTTTTGTGCAGATTTTCTTAAGAATAATTTATAAACAAAACATTTAATTTCTTTTAGTAAATGTCTATTTGCTCGATTCTAAGAAAAATAAAAAAAATTTCCAAGCATAATACATGAATAAATGATTCTGATTGGGTTAGGCTTTAATATAATAATTAAATGGGTTGCTGATTTTTACATATGAATCATGTTGAAATCATACATGTAATAAAATTACAAACAGTTTAATACATTCTGAAAAGGAATGAAATATTAGCAATGATTGCTTACCATCGATCATTTGGAAAATTGGCAAGTGACAATTGGATGCATTCAAATAGTGCCACATAATATAAAAAGTCATATGAGAGAGAGAGAGAGGTTTTAATAATAAAAAATTATTAAAAATATTCAAAAGAAAAATTAGATGCAAAAAAAAAAAAAAAAAAAATCAACATTATACTTTTTCTTTTAAAAAGCAGCTATGTGGTATGTATATCTAACTAACATCCCTAACTAGTTAATCAATTTGTATGTTTCCGATGTTAAATTGGATGCTTACCATTCAACATGATCTGAGGTAGGATTATATTTGGATCCACAAATTTAATGTTTTTTCCTAATTAAAAAAAAAAAAAAAAAAAAAAATACATACATTTTCTTTGATTTTTTCCATTGTTATGAGATAGCGAGAAGAATGACCTGTAAGAGCTTGTTTGCAATAACCAAGAAGTTTCAAACATGGATGATGAGGCAATTGTTCTGAATTAAAGCTGTAACAATATAATTTTACATAACTTATTTAAAGATATTATGTAAATACTTTTGATTGATTTTGGTAAATTTGTAACTTTACATGTGGATTTGAATTTAAAAATAAAATCACATTGAATCAGAGGTGGGAAGTTGACTAAAAAATTCCAACTCCAGACTCAGGAATTTTTTTATACAGACTCCTCAATTTTATATATTATGGTTTTTTACTTACAAATTCTTCTAAATCCATTTGTAAATTCAATAATTTTTATTGAACTTATGTATCCATAAAAGCAGTTCTTGCATAAATAAGTATTTTTTACAATTTTAAAGATGTAGTATTTGCACTCACTTAAAAGACATCCCTGTAATTTAAATTTGCTTATAAAAAATATACGTCTTAAAAAAATAACATTACCAAATTAATAGGTACTAAAGTATTATAGAACATAAGATGTATGAAAGAAAATTTTACATTTTAATTACAAAGTTGCTGTATTTGTAATACATTAAAAATTTTTCTTCTTAATAACAGAGTAGCTCCTGTAAGAATTATTGATCCATGATAACTTTTTTATAAGTTTCAGTGCTGAGAAAGGCTCTCAACACTTGGTATGCTGGCAAACATTAACTGTCTTTGATACTGTTGTACAATTGACTGATGTAATTGAATTGCTTTCTTAACATTTTATTTTAACATTAAATCTTAAGAGTTTTGAAAAAATTAAAAAAAATTTTTTAAAAGAGTTGCAAGTCAGATTTTAAATTGACTCCATCAAATAAGCTCGATTCCAATTCCTTGCCTGTGATAAAAATATCTGATGAAACATAAAGCAAGAGATGAAAAAAAAATTTTTTTCTTAATTTTTTATATGGATTATTTAAAAATGTTCCCAGATTAAAGTGATATATATTTAAATGCCATAATAGTGCAAAAATTTCAGTGTGGTAATACAAGTTATTATACTATAGATTCATTCAATATACACTATGAAAAGGTTAGAGTACAGAAGAAGTTCTATTTTCTTTTTAGTGTATACTGTATGAATGAATCTCTAAATAATTTTTATTTTTATTTTTGCCAGATAGATAAAATAATTATTTCATTTTCTTACAAAGCTGATAGACTTTTCAGTACAATATGTTACTCATATAGTGTACTAATTATATTTTAAACATATCAAGGAGAACCATTTGTTTATAAATGTTTTTAATTTTTTTCTTTTTTACAATTATTAACAAATCTTAAAGCTTTTTTGTTTCAGATTTATATTTGCTATTTTTTAAGTTAATTAGACTTTCAACATGGTTTAAGAAAATATGACCTAAGTATAGAAATAAAAATTTTATCGTATGAATAAAAAATTAACATAATAATAATGAAATTTATATTCAATGTAAAAATAAATATTAATGAGCATTTACTAGAATGTAAATAAAAAGCCTTTATACATTTTTAGATTAATTAATATTATAGATATTTTGCATATTTAAAATTTATTTTCATAATGCATAATTTAATTATAAATTATTTGATGTAAGCAGTTTTATTTTTTGTAATGATATTTACAAAATGAAACAAAAAGGTTTTTAAATTAATAATAATAAAAATTCTTACTGAGCATTGAAAGAAGGCATCCAAAACACTAAACGTCCATTTAATTTTAAAAATCTTGAACTAAAATCAAGTAAGTCTTCAATTATTTCTTGTAAACTATATGTAACTTTTGATGGTATGTGATTCAAGGCTCTAAAAAAAGAAAGAAATTATACATATAAAAATATATGAAAATAAAGTACCAGAAAATCTTAATTATATGTTCCTCTTTTTTATCTCAGCAACATATTTCAAGGAATTTTTTTTTCCATGCATGACAATGATTAACTGATTTAGAAACCATTTACATAGTAATTACTTTATTTATGCCATATTAGATACCTTTATACAACAAAATATTGATTTTCATCATTAACTTTAATTTCTTCATATGGTGATATGCCTTTATTGAATGTTACAAACAAGCTTTAGACACTTCTAAACAGAGAAAGACTAGATTTTTCTAATACAAGTTTTTTTTTTAAATTTTGTTTTATACTTTAATTTTAAATGTTTTCTTAAATTGAAGAAGTTTATCAGTTGAAGAAAGGGAGATTGATCATACAGGGTCTGTTTATAAAGTTAAGGGACTTGCTTTGAGCTATCTTTGAACACACAGAGTTAAAACCCAGGAATGGTGACTTGGACCTATTTGAGCCCCCAGAGCAAAACTCATCGCTAATATAAACATTCAAGAGTTTTGTCAGCTGTGATAAAGTGTATTTGCATTTCATCTTGCTTACCATTAAAATATTAAGTTCTAAAATTAAATATTATGTGAATTTGAAATTTTTGGTGAAATTGAATAAAACAACAATGAAGTGTTGATAGATGCTTACTAAGGCTGATAGAGGAGACTGATATCTTCTATGTGATTATCTGAGAGGAACAAATTGTTCACTGAAGATTGATGTGTGCTCTAGACGGCCAGTAATTTAAAGATTCAATAAAAATATGAGAAAGATCAGGTTTTTTCTAGCAAAACATGGATTGAATGTTCGAATATCTGAATCTATCAACATTAACAAGTTACTGAGTGGAAAGCTTTGTGGGAGGATCTCAGCATGAACCAAATTTAGTATCAAAATGGCTCTTGATGTTTTCACACCAGAACAAACACCCTTTCAAACACACACTCTCTGTAATGAAGTGGTTGGCTGGAAAGTGGATTGTAACACTTGTATATCCCCCATATTCCCCTAATTTAGCACCCTGTGACTCTTGCTGTTCATCCCAAAAATAAAATTTGCATTAAAAACCGATTTTAAGTCCATAGCATTTAAATATTTCACTATTTTTAAAATAAATTCAATACATCTTAATTAATAATCATGCAATTGCAATAAAACATTTTTGGCAATAGAATGTTATGAATACTTATTGGAGTAAGAAAACTTACTCGTTATTATTAATGTAATAATAACTAAACAATTACTGAAATTAACATCATATTTGAGGATGTTTTGGGCACAAAAGTAAAATTTTAGAAACACCACCATAAGACTATTTTAAAATATAATGGGAAAGAAAAAAGGGCAATAAATGGGAAAATAAATATAGAAGAGAAATAAATGGGGAAATATTTTTAAAAGTGCTTACAAATGTTCAGGTATTTTATATTCCTTTTCAGAACCAATCCTTTCAGTAGATTCTCGAATACCATAAGGAGCTAAAAAGTACATACAAACAATTATTTTACTTAATTTAAATAGATTAATAAGTATAATTAATTTAATATAAAAATAAAATATTTCACATAAAAAATACGAGATAATTTCTTTTGATGTCTCTATTGTTTGTATGTACATGTTATAAAAATAAAGTTATTGGCATTAACTAAAAAATAT
The DNA here is from genome assembly GCA_021605075.1 of Caerostris darwini. Classification (NCBI taxonomy): domain Eukaryota; kingdom Metazoa; phylum Arthropoda; class Arachnida; order Araneae; family Araneidae; genus Caerostris; species Caerostris darwini. The sequence goes on along the minus strand of BPLQ01009079.1, from coordinate 80,500 downwards.
AAATTTTAAGCCTTATATGTCATATAGAAATATTTAACTTGACATTATTAAACTGAATTATGAATTATTTAAAGTTTTTAGCATAAAATCTGGTATGTATTATGGCAAACTTTTCCTGAACTTCTCTGTAGGCTAAGTAAAAAGCATATAAAAGTGCTTACAAGTTTAGATATTTTCACACATAAATACATTATTAATGAGCATAAGATTGTTTTTATTAAGTAGAAATTCACATTCAATACTTAATTCAGGACATATAATTTCAATAACAATAAGTTTCTATAACCTCTTAAAAAAAAAAAAAAAAAACCCTAAATGCTTGTTTCACATTTATGAAACAAGACAAAATACATTAAAATTTTGATAAAATGCATAACACCCAGGTTTTTGTGAATTCCAGAAACTATTTTGTAGTCCATTATCAGATCACAACTTTTATCCGAGAAATGCTCTATGAAGATATTAAAAAACATAGTTAAGCATATTTTTAAAATGAAATGCATTTTTTTATTTGTAAATTTAGTCATAAGAATAATATATTCATGTCTTTAAAAATGAACAGAAAAGCATGTACGATAATTATTTGTTCTAATGTATAGATAAAAAAGTAACCTAATTCTATAAATATTATACTTTTAATATACAAAATGTTTTACATTAAAATGATTTTAAATGCCTCTTTAAAACATTTTTTTTTTATTTCTCATAAGACTCAATTCATATTAAGGATTGAAAACTCTAAACAGTGTTGGAAATAATAGTATTTTTATTGACATAGTTCACATGAAATTTTAAGGTTTCTGATTGTTCCATACAGAAATTCGGTTTTCTATGGTCTAAAGAAACATATTTCTAAATAAAATTATCATCATTAACTAACATCTAAATACTGAGATACACATATCACTCGCATACCACAGAATATATATTAATTGAAAAATATCTAATTGATGAATAGATATATTTAAATATAATTAATAAATGAAATTCTACATACGATCTGTAATAATGACATCGAAAAAAGATTGATGTCGCCATAGAGGAAGTGCAGCATCGGAAACTACCACATCTAAATACTGAGATTCATAGCCATATTGCTTCATATTTGAAAGCACACATTCATCTGGCTCTCTTTTCTTTTGATTCAGCCTAGATGGTTTGGCTACAAGTTGAGAAAGAGATAGTTATTTTTAATTTATAAAAATTTTTTAGTCGAATGTGCACAATTGTAAAATAAACAGATGACTGCTTGCCTTTTCCATGCAACATTAGATAATCAATATCAGTACCCAAAACATAACCACCAAAATGAGCAGCTGCAACAAGCAATCCACCTTAAAAAAAAGTAAGAAAGAAATTAGTTAAGTATAATGTTTTACATATAAGAATATACACGGATGGAAAAAAAAATCCCAACACCAAGAAAAAATTATGGTAGAGCATTACAGGTTGAATTACCAGACTGACATACAAATTTGCGGTCAGTGTGTTTGGGATAACCATGAGAGTTCTCCTGCTGTCATAGGAAATTGCTCCCCCGACCATGTCTCCAGGTGTAGGTCCAGTGTGTCTAGGCCGCACAGTCTGGTTGCTGGCGTTTCCCTGGCCTCCTTCTGACACGGCCATCACTGATACCAAGGCAGAACCTGCTTTCATCTGAAAACCAAACAGATCTCCAATGAGCTCTGTCTTGACACCATTGGCATTGCAAACGGCAATGACTTGATGTCAGTGGAGTGCAAGCTACAGGCGCCTGGCTCAGAGCTGTCCTTGAATGAACCGATTTCTAACAGTCTGTTGTGTCACTGTGGTACCAACTGCAGCTCGAATTTCTGTCGAAGATGCAGTACGATGCGCCACTGCGGTCTCCCCTCTCAGTAGTGCCATGTGGCTGCCCGGAACCTGGTCTTTTTGAGGCAGTACCATCCCTTGACCACTGCTCCCAACAATCATGCACAGTGGACACATTCCGGCCAAGTCTTTCTGCAATATAGCGGGAAAAAAAATTCACCTTCTCGTAGCCCTATTATATGCCCTCGTTCAAAATCTGTGAGCTGTTGATAATGGCTTTTTTGTCTTCTTAAAGGCAGTGTTTGCTAACATCAACTCAATACGTCAAATATCAAAGTTCAATAATGCTCACAAACTTTTCAGCACGTATTTAAAGTAAACATGATTTGCATTTTCCAAGTGGCGCTACTAGGGCTATATTTATGCGAAAATTTAATCGATGTCATCTTTCAGATGTATAAACATGGCTACCAAATTTCTTTTATCTAACACAAGTCTTTCTTGGTGTTGTTTTTTTTTTTTCGTCAGTGCATATAAGTAGGGAAAAATATTATTATTATTATTTTTTTTAAAGTAGCTATACATTGTGTATATCTGACTGGCACCCTAATAAATGATTCATTCATTCATTTCTACTATTGGATGTTTATCATTTTATGCCATCCATGGTTGGACTATAGGTAATTTATATCTGAAGAAAGATCAATGTAATAATTACCCAAAATTTCAAACAAACAGAAAAATAAATAAGTAAGATATTAGCAGTGCAAATATCTATATAAATGAAATTATTTTCTTAATTGTGTTTGTTTAAATTTTGCTAAAGATGTAAAACTAATTAGATTTTTATCATACCAAAAAGAACATAATAGATTCAAATAATAATAATAATAAAAAGATATAGCTACAAGAAATACATGCATTTAAATCTGGAATTTGATAAGCAATTTCATTTATATAAAATATAAAAGCAAAATTCATGTTTTTTTCAATTAATGCATGATAAAATATTTGAAGGAGAAGGCAGAAAAGTTTTGATATGTTTTGTTTTGTACTAAAGATAAACATATTATGATACGCTAAATATAAAAAGAAATATGCCATGCAATTTATAAACATACTGATTAATATTTTTCTCCGTAAAAATTTAAAAGCTTCAAAAACCATCATTAAAAACAAAAACAAATAAAATTAAGATTATACAAACCTGTACCAACAAATGGATCTAATACAATATCTCCAGATTGTATCCTAGCCATATTGGCCATAACTAAAGACAATAAAGGGTCCATCGTTGTATTTCCAATAAATTTTCTGGTTTTTAAATTAATTTTTTGGCTTACAAATCTCTGACCATCAGCAATCTATTTGGAAAAAAATATATATAAACATTAGAAATCCATAAAATATTGTATCACCAAAATATAAAAATGTGATGATTTTTTTAAAACTAATTTTATACTAACATTTAAAAAAGATATTTTAGGGTTTCACATTTCTCAGCTTTTGTAGTACATAAAACAAAACTTTTTGAATTGTTTATAATATATTGCATAGTTGAAAATATTAATATATAAAAATGAAAATAATACGAAAAATAATCAAGTATCTATTTTCTCTTTTAAATCTGATTATAGAAATGCAATTAAATTACTAACCCATCTTCCAAAAAAAAGATCATATGGCAGTTCTGGAGCATAGTTTCGATCTGTTCCATAGTATTCCATTAAGAGAAAGCTGTGATCTGGATCTTTAAGTTTGATTGGTCCTTCAAATCCTAAGAAAACTAGTTCCTGAAATAAACACATGTAACATAAGAATACTACTGTTAAAAAGAGAGAGAGAGCACTTATGAATACAAATATTCTTACATCAATTCTTTCTACTTTGTATTCTTTGCTCAACTTCTTCCCAAATGTTTCAACCATAACTTTAAATGAAACATCCTCCTTGCAATAAGGTTCCTGAAATGATTTTTTGATTTATCACATATCAAAAGTTAAAAGTTTTATTATATCAATAGTTAAAAAAATTATTTAACCATAAAGTGCTTGTTCTTAAGAATTGACACAAATTATTAAAAAATAAAATGATTAAAATATTTTGGAAAACATCACAAACTCACAAGGAATGTTTTAGGTACAATTCTGAGATTATTATGGAGTTCTGAAAGTGTTTTACTTCTAGCCCAAAGTTCATAAGCAGACCTACATAGAGAAAAATAAAGGACTATTTATTAGAAAATTCATTATTTTACGAAGGTAAAGGCATAATTTTTTATATGTTTTATTTATTACTTAATTAGAACAGTCCTGGACATGATCTTCTGAACATCAACAGGAGAAGGAAAATTTATTAAAAAGAATGGCTACAAAAAAAATCCAAATATTTATTATTAGAATACATATTATAAATAATAAATCATAATGAACAATGGCAATGCATAAGATATGAAAAAAATAATAAAATACTCTCATAATGCTCACTTGTTTCTGTAATAAATATTAAAAAAATGGAGACCTGTTTGATGCTCAGTATCTACCCATGAGTATGTGAGTATTACCAGTATGGCACACAGTACTAAATTCTTTAAACTTTTCCGGGGATTTCAAAATAGGCAAAACCTTTAGTAGCTCATTTCAAAATCATAGTCCTTCAATTGTCAAAACTCTTCAGTTTGATTTTAAAGATAGGCTTTAATACAATTATGGATTATTTTCAATCTATCAAAGTAGCCATATATAGATAACCACAGTCAGCTTAGCTAAATAGATGTCAGCAAAATCAATTATAAAAATAAATTGAAAAGATTGGTGTATTTATTTGAAAACAGATGATAAGTTATTAGAAGAAGTTAGAAAAAGAGACTACTAAAAAGTGAAAATATTTAATTGTCAATGAACTGTTGTATTGTGAATAGTTCATTCAATGCATGTATATCAAATTTTTGGACTATTACTTTTCATTATCAAATATTTTTACAATTAATAGAAGAACTACTTTACATTAACAAAAGAGCTTCAACCCAAATTCTGAAAATATATATTTTTTCTTTAAAGTTCTTGGAAATAAATTGCACTAATAAAATCAGCTAGCAATAAATTTTATTAAGAAATTTAAAAGAAAATCTTATGGCTACCATTCAAGGCAAAAATGGTTAATTCCCAATAAGAAGAAATCATTTTACAAGTTGTATACAGAATGGGGGAAAAAAAAATCCCACAAAGGATTGAAAGGCAAAGGTAGGGTTTTGTAGAGAACCTAGAGAAAATATATCTGCACCTCTTTTACAGAATTAAAATTAAAATTTAGTTCAAGAAGGCTATTGCATGAAAGAAATTAAAAAGAAATAATTAAGAATGATTACCTTACTCAGTGAAAAATTTAAAAGTAAAACTTCAAATATGAACAAACAATTAAAGGTTGGTAATTGAAAGACATGCCTTTTGTGAGAGAAATGTAACTCTTAGAACATATATATTGAAATCAAACATAAAACAAGTATATTCTCTTAATAAAGAGTATTGGAATATCTGTAAATCATGCATTTATCTTTTTTTATCATAACATTTAAATTATTTGGGTGTTTAATGCCATTTAAATCAAATATTTACACACAGATAAGAAAATATTCAGCACTTTCACATATTCTTAAAATATACATGATATATACCAGATTTAAAATATAACTTTTTCATCATGCTCATAAAAGTCAACTTCCAATCTGCAAAAATCGGTAGTCTAATACACAAAATAATTGTTTGCAAATATTCATAAATGGAAAAAACAACAGGATAAAATTTAGCTGGAACAATGAACTTTTATTAATCATAAATATATTTTTTGGGCCTATATAAATTATGAGAAGTAACACAAAATTTTAAAAGAAATTTACTATGAAAAAAATGGCTGTTTATTTTAAAAACTTATTAACAGGAGAAAATAATAGTTATACATTAATATATGATTATGTTTGAGATTATAAAATAAAGAATATTACATTAAAAAATGGGAAACTTATACAAACTTTTTGGGATAATTTTTGAAAATAAAAAGGTTATCATCAGATCAAAGATTCTATCAGAAAAATTGTTAAAAAAAATTGAAAGAATTTTATGGAAATTAGAAGCATTGGTAAATTCATATTTTATCAGAGAACAACAACAGAGAAATCACTAATACGTACACATTTATATTCATGACTTACATACTTTTTATTAGATTAAAAAATTAATGCTACTTACTTTACAGCTATAATGCTGTAATAAATCAAGATGTTAAAATGTTTTTAGAATAAATAATATTATATAGAACTGTCTGGAATAATCAGATTCATACTCTAATTAAAAACTAATTAGATAACTTTATATATAAAAATAAATAACCAATATAATCACAAAAAAATGTTCAACTTACATCGTTAGTTGTTGGTTCTTCAATCCATTCAAAACTGATATTGAACATTTTTGTAATTGAATATAATTCCTATAAATATATATAATTAAAAATACATAAAATATTTTTTTAATTATGTGATTTTTTTTATATGTCAAAAAAACAAAACATTTAATGTTTTACAATATAAAATATTTTTTAAAAAAATTATTGAACTTTAAGAATTAGCCAAGTTTAATTAAGTCTACTTGCTACATAAATATTTTCATAAGTAAATAAAACATACTTAAAGTAGAGTAATGAAATAATTAATTTTTTTTACATAATTTTGATCATAAATTTATTAAATTTCTTTAGAATTCTGCACAATTTGTTTTTTTCAAAATTTTTATAACAAACAAATTAATTTACAATTATTTAATTATAAATTGATAACTTAAATCTTGAAGGAAAAGAAATAAATTATAATTTTGCTGCTATTTTTTTATTTTATTCCATGAACTTTATTTACTTCTTACACACTTTAATGTAATTTTAAAATTGAATAGAAATATTTAAATGCCAATTCATATAATAAATAGATTATAAAATGAGTTCTATTGATTGATTTAATATGAGTTGAATAAATAATTTACCTGCAATCTGAAATTGTAGAAATCATGAGCATACCATAGAAGAAAGCTTCTTCCATAATTCAAAACTTTGGTCATTCTATAAAAAGGTCAGATGCATTTCTCATATTAGATGAGATTTATTTAATGAAAAATTCACGAGTTAATGTTTTTAAACTTATTTATTTTAAATATATTTTTACACAGAACAAGAAAATGTTATAATTCAAAATAATTAAATGTTTTGAAAGAATCAATATTAAAATAAAACTATTTGGATATAACATATTATTAATAGTTTTCATGAAAGCTAGTTCAAATTACTTTTCATATTTTATTAATTATATCTATAGGCTATTTCACACCATGTAATAGTACTAGGCATTGGATATGTTATTTTTATCTATAACAAACAATAAAAATATAGGATGTTGAATTGGTAAAAAAATTAGATTATTAATTAAATGTAAAAAAAAAAAAAAAAATATTGAACTGGCATGGCACAACAATTACAAATGTTATACTTTATATTTTCTTTACCATACATTTAAAATATTAATTCCGCATTTTAAAATGATAAGTATTCTTCATATCTTACATTTATAATAAATTTTCTACGATGATTAAAATTAATTAATTTAATTTAAAATTAAACATAACTTGAAATTGACTCTTCGTATGTTCAATAGAAATTTTTAAATCAAATGTTTCCAGAATAGTTATTAAGTATCTTATAATTGTGATTTTAATAAAACATGCAGTTAATTAGAAGTATTTAACATAGAACTTAATAAAAAGTTAAGCTACACATATAATTAATTAATATATATATATATATTTGTAGAGATTTATACTCACTTCACGAATAGAATTGTTGCGAGGGAAAAAAAATAATATTAATACGTTAACACATAAAATAGTGTAAAAAGTAATAAAAATTGATAAAACAAATATTTATTTAACTTTAAAGTTGATATATTTCTTTCATATTACTTTACAAAGATGTTTACAAAACAATAAATGCCAGAACGTTAATGGGAATAGGAGATGAGCGAAGACATGTGAAGTTTGTTTTTGAAACAAACAGCGTTTGCTTAGCAACACAGTTATAGTTAACAGAAGAAAAATCTATTAATATGAATTTAGTTATCTGGAAAGATTCACTTTTCTCTCTTAAAGAAGAGAGGAACAAAAAATGTGGCTTATATTGTTCAACTGTGTTTACTGCTTCAAGTTTAAAAAATAAAATATTAGCAGAGTTTTGGTTTGAATTCAAGAAATATGAAAGATTTAATTAATTAAATACAATGCCTCCACAAGTTAAAAATGAACTATTTATTATTAACATAAAGGAGGAAAAATATTGCAATGTTCAAAACTCAATGTACTATCTGAACACAAATAATTAGAAAAAAAAAGTTAATATGATATGGAAATATGTATCCTCTTCAAAATTACTTTTGAAAATATACCATGTTATTTCAGTAAAAATAAATCATGTTTGTTTTATTACTTACTTTCGGGTGAAACAAGTAAATTACAATAAAATGTAACGAAGTGTAATTTTTTTCATCTTAAAGTAAGTTACAGAAATTATGCTTTAAGATTTTGATTTTTCAAGCTGTATTATTAAAGCTTTTTCAATGCAATTTCGATACGTTAGTATGATGTGTAATTTTTATATTTTAAGATTTAAATAAAAATGTTCATTTGATTAATACTAAAAATTTAATTTTACGAATTAGAATAAAAATTAGATGGGTTTTATCTATCTGATGAATATTAGGGAGCAATAAAACAAATCGGACGTAAACAGAGTTACGAAATATACGCGTTTCCTTTTAATTCAAATTTAATCTGTATTATTTAAATATATAGTTTTAATTACAGATTTATAAAGTAAAGAAAAGTGCGTAGCTATTGCCGCATTGATTGCAGGAGTGTTTTCTTACATTTTTTGATACGTAACACAAGTTTTGATACGTGTACAATTTTTTTTAAATCTTCCGATCTGCAATTACATTTCTCTCTTTTGTTATTAGTGTAACAGTATATTAAGGCTTCCTTTGTGTACCCTTCTGAGTACATAAGGTTGAATCTGCTACAAATCTTCATATTAGTGTTCAATTACGTCAAGTTAGATGGCGAGCAAGAGAATATATATATATATATATATATATATATATATATATATATATATATATATATATATATATATATATTCCAACTATAAAACATTCATGCTTTGAGCTTTGGCAAATGAAAACCTCTTGACCACTTCAAAATAAGACCACACCATAGGTTTCTATCATCGTTAATTAAAATATGGATGAGACTTGTTCAAATACATGTGAAAAGATTTCACAACTTACTGATTTATCGTGTTTAGATTTTGTTCAGCTAGTTTGGGAGGACTGAGATCCTTTAATAATAATAATAACAATAATAATAATCAAAACTATCTGTTATTAAGAGAACTTACAAATTTCTTAAGCGCTTATCTTTAGACAAACTATCATAGCAATAATATTAATCAGGGAAAATATATTTGATGTCTGATAATGGGGGAAAAAAAGAGAAAGAAATGAAAGAAAGCAGAAATAAGATTTAGTCAAGGGGAAAAATAAGATTTAATCAGGGAAAATATATTTGATGTCTGATAATGGGAAAAAAAAGGGAAAGAAAAGAAAGAAAGAAAGAAAGAAGAAATAAGATTTAGTTCGGTTGACCATCATCTTGATTAAATTCGATTCACATTCAATAAAATGTACACTGAAGTGACAAAAGTCATGGGATAGCAATATGCAAATTTTCAGATGGCAGTAGCATCGCGTAGAACAGGTATAAATGCGCAGTGCTTTCGCAGAGCTTTCATTTCTGTTCAAGTTATTCATGTGAAGAGGTTTTGACGTGATGATGACCGCACGACGGGAATTAACAGACTTTGAACGCAGAATGTTAGTTGGAGCTAGACGCATGGGTCATGCCATTTCGGAAATCGTTAGGGAATTCAACATTCCCAGATCCACTGTGTCAAGAGTGTGCCGAGAGTATGAAATTTCAGGCATAACATCCCACCATGGACAGCGCAGTGGTCGACCGCCTGCACTTAACGACCGAGACCGGCGACGTCTGCAAAGAGTCGTAAATTCTAACAGACAAGCAACACTGCGTCAAATAACCGCAGAAATCAATGTGGGACGTACAAGGGACTTGTCTGTTAGAACTGTGCGGAGAAATTTGGCTTTCTTGGGCTATTCCAGCAGAAGACCGACTCGAGTGCCTTTACTGACAGAACGACATCGCTTGCAGTGACTCTCGTGGGCACGTGAGCATATCGGTTGGTTCCTAGATGAATGGAAAACCGTGGCCTGGTCCGATGAGTCACGATTGCAGTTGGTAAGAGCTGATGGTAGGGTTCGAGTGTGGCGCAGACCCCACGAAGCCATCGACCCAAACTGTCAGAGAGGCACTGTTCAAGCTGGTGGTGGCTCCGTAATGGTGTGGGCTGTTTTTTCATGGCATGGACTTGGTCCTCTGGTGCGACTGGACCGAACATTGACAGGAAATGCTTATGTTCAGCTACTTGGAGATCACTTGCAGCCATTCATGGACTTCATGTACCCAAACAACGATGGGATTTTTATGGATGACAATGCGCCATGTCACCGGGCCAGAACTGTTCGCGATTGGTTTGAAGAACATTCTGGACAATTCCAACGAATGATCTGGTCACCTAGATCGCCCGACATGAATCCCATCGAGCATTTATGGGACATCATCGAGAGGTCTGTTCGTGCCCAAAATCCTGCACCATCAACGCTTTCACAATTATGGACGTCTGTCGAGACAGCATGGCTCAATATTCCTGCAGAAGACTTCCAACGACTTGTTGAGTCCATGCCACGTCGAGTTGCTGCACTTCGCCGGGCGAAAGGAGGGCCGACACGATATTAAGAGGTATCCCAACTTTTGTCACTTCAGTGTATACACTGTGACAAAAGTCATGGGATACCATCTTAATATCGTGTCGATCCTCCTTTCGCCCGGCGAAGTGCAGCTACTCGCCGTGGCATGGACTCAACAAGTCGTTGGAAGTCCTGCAGGAATATTGAGCCATGCCTCGATGACTTAACAAAGCGTTGATGGTGCAGGATTTTGGGCACGAACAGACCTCTCGATGATGCCCCATAAATGCTCGATGGGATTCTGCAGATCAGGTGGCCAGATCATTCGTTGGAATTGTCCAGAATGTTCTTCAAACCAATCGCGAACAGTTGTGGCCCGGTGACATGGCTCATTGTCATCAATAAAATCCCATCGTTGTTTCGGTACATGAAGTCCATGAATGGCTGCAAGTGATCTCAAGTAGCTGAACATAAGCATTTCCAGTTAATGTTCGGTCCAGTCGCACCAGAGGACCAAGTCCATGCCATGAAAAAACAGCCCACACCATTACGGAGCCACCACCAGCTTTGCCTTGCTGACAGTTTGGGTCCATGGCTTCATGGGGTCTGCGCCACACTCGAACCCTACCATCAGCTCTTACCAACTGAAATCGTGTCATCGGACCAGGCCACGGTTTTCCATTCATCTAGGGACCAACCGATATGCTCACGTGCCCAAGTTGCAAGCGATGTCGTTCTTCGCCGTCGGTCTTCTGCTGGAATAGCCCAAGAAAGCCAAATTTCTCCACATAGTTCTAACAGACAAGTCCCTTGTACGTCCCACATTGATTTCTGCGGTTATTTGACGCAGTGTTGCTTGTCTGTTAGAATTTACGACTTTTGCAGACGTCGCCGGTCTCGGTCACAGGCGGTCGACCACTGCGCTGTCCATGGTGGGATGTTATGCCTGAAATTTCAAACTCTCGGCAATTTGACACAGTGGATCTGGGAATGTTGAATTCCCTAACGATTTCCGAAATGGCATGACCCATGCGTCTAGCTCCAACTAACATTCCGCGTTCAAAGTCTGTTAATTCCCGTCGTGCGGTCATCCTCACGTCAAAACCTCTTCACATGAATAACTTGAACAGAAATGAAAGCTCTGCGAAAAAGCACTTTTACATTTATACCTGTTCTACGCGATGCTATTTGAAAATTTGCATTTGCTATCCCATGACTTTTTGTCACTTCAGTGTATAGGCAATTGATGAGCCAGCAAAAGAATAAAGAAGATTGAATTTTAATTTATAATTTGTTTATGTAATTTTTTTTCAGAATTTAAAATCTTCTTTTTTTTTTTTTTTTTTTTTTTTTTTTTTTTTTTTTTGTCTAATACTTTGTAGCTTTAATGTTTTCTTTTTATGTATCGGAATGGCAAGAAAGTAATTTAGGCTTTCACCATTTAAGTATATGGTAAATACCGCATGTTTTCTTGCCAACCCAACATTTTTAACCAAATTATTGTAAAACTTATTAATAAAATAATTAATATATTTAAAATTTTATATATCTATATCCATATATACACAGTCCAGTCCCATTAATGTGACCCCCACCTGCTTTCGACGTCCACGTGAAATAACCCATCACAAAAGGAAGTTGGCAGCACATTATAATGGAGTTGTATACAGAGAATTCCACTTAATGCCACACTCCACTTAAAGCCAGAATAGACAAGAGTGTCTATTCTGGCTTTTGACAGGTGGTCACATTATTGTGGCTGGACTGTGTATACATATATATATGTGTGTGTGTATTAATTTATTAACTATTTTGATTTTAGATACCTCTTCTATTACTCATAGTTTACTTAAAATTTTTCTAATACTTATATTATGGCTTATGGGGCCTGAATGGCCGAGTGGCTAGCGCTCTGGCGCTCGGTACCACAGGCTTCGGGTTCGAGTCTCGGCGGTGCCATGGATGTTTGTAGTGGTTCGGAATCCACTTTAAACCGTAGGTCCCGATCTAATAGGATCGTAGAGCGTTGCGGGGGCATTGTTGCTCCGCGTCCGTATCTTCAAGTGACATGCGCCCCCTGGGTAATGCAAAGTGAGTGACGTCTGTGCAGCGCTTGCCTTAAGGCCTCCAAGACCAAGCTGTCTAAGTGTTTGCCAGCTGCATTGGAACAACAACAAAATATATATATATATTATGGCCTGTTGAGCGTTCATAAATGGTTTCGCTTTATTTTGTTGTTATTTTGTTTTGCTTTTGATACACACGTCGAAGTTGAATACAATGTTTATAGATAGCATTTTTACGTGTTTAGTGAAGATTTCAATCAATCAAAAAATTATGGACATTAAAAAAAAAACATTCATAATGCGTTATATTTGTGAAGAAGAAATTGTAAAAAGTAGCAAAATTAGCGAAAAAAAAAAAAAAAAAAAAAAAAAAAAAAAAAAAAAAAAAAAAAAAAAAAAGAATATAACATAAGAACAGAAAGTAAGAAAGAAGAATAGGAAGTTTTTGAATTAAAAAGAAGAGAAGAATAGAAAGAAAATATCAGAAGAAAAACTAAAGTCTTAGTCTAAGAAATATTAATATATTTGACGGAATAAATAATAACGATTAGAAAATCTTCTGAAGTGACGCTAAACTTTTAATTTTAATCAGTGTTCTTTGATCATTTATCAGAATTCTTTTACTAAGTATGCTTAAGTAGCATATTTAATGTAAAGAAAGGCAGAGAACGCGTTGAAGACGAAGAGTCCTCTAGTCGACCCTCCACCTCCACCGACGAAGCTCACGTCCAAAAAATTAAAGGTTTGGTGCTTACAAACCGTCGATTTACAATTAGAGACCTTGCTGATGATGGTGGAATTTCAAAATTCCATTTTAAAAGATGTTTTGGGGGTCAAACGCGTCAAATCTTGATTGGCACCGAAAACACTGAATGCGCCAGCTCACACTGCATTGATTCCTCGTGCCTTTTTCGCCAAAAATGAAACTCATATCGTTCCACGACCACGCCGGGTTCCGGGGACGCCGTTTTGAGTCGATTGAAGAGATTCAACGTGAATCGCTGCGCGCCTTGAAGGCCATCCCGGCCAATGACTTTTTAGCATGCATTGAGGATTGGAAAAAAAGTTGGCATGAGTGCATTGTGTCTGGAGGGGATTCCTTTGAATGCGATGAAATAAACTTGGAAGAATAAACGAAGAGTTTTTGAAAAAAATTAAAATTAGTCTTACTTTTTGGAACAGTAGTATATTAATTATTACTTATATTATTTAGAAGGTAGTATTGTACTTAAAAAATGGCGTATAAATTTTTCTCATCCAAGTCATGGGCAAACTAAAATAAATGCTTCATTACACTGCTTAAATTAATAAGAATATATCTAATAGGAATTTAAAATTATTTAACAATAAAATATTAATGAATATTATTAAAAATTAGCATTTAAATGTAAAACTGCAATTGATATTACATATATTTTAAAAGACATGATATTGTATTAATTAATTAATTATTATTACGAAATTTAATATGTTTTGACTTCAGTGTCTATGTAGGGAATTGGTACGATAAATCTATAGGTCAGAATATCCTCCATTTGACTCTGCATCCGAAGGTTTGGTTTTGGGAAGCTCTACGGTCATTTTGTGCAAATTTTGGTCTAATTAGACCGGGACCTACACTTTAAGGTTGATTCCGAGTCACTAACAAACATTCATGCCACCTCCAGCACTCAAACCTGAAGCCTGTGGTGCCAACGGCCAGAGAACTAGCCAATTGGCCATCAGACCGCCTGCATTCAAAGGAAAAAAGGGTGTGAACTTCCCAGATACCACGGCGCTTTGACCTGTGGTCTTTTACCATTTTTAACGATCGAGGTTTAACAGTTTTAGCGTTTATCAGGAGGCACCGCAAGGGGTCTACTGCATTAAACTTATAGTTTGACACCTTAATTTTGTATTAAATGAGTCAGGAGGGGCATTTGGGAAGTTCACACCCTTTTTTCTTCTGGATGCAGAGTCGAATGGAGGATATTCTGGCCTATAGATTTACTGTACCAATTTCCGACATAGGCACTGAAGTCAAACCACAAAGGGCGTTATTAAATTGTAAAGCCATTTATTACTGTATTAAACTCCCATTTTGACACACCAGTTAACGAACAGCGTCAGGAGTGCCACTTGGGAAGTTTGCACCCTTCTTTCTTCTGGGTGCAGAGTCCAAAGGAGGATGTTCTGACCTATAGATTTATCGTACCCATTCCCGACATAAATATTAAAGTTTTTGCTCTAATGCAGCTGGCAAACACTTAGACAGTTGTCTTGGATGCCTTAAGGCAAGTGCTGCACCGGCGTTACTCACTCAGCACTACCTAGGAGGTGCTTGTAGCTTGAAGATAAGCTACGGACGCGGAGTAACACTAACCCCACAAAGCTCATGTGATACCGGGACCTATGGTTTAAAGTGGATTCCGAATCACTACAAACATCCATGGCACCGCCGGGACTCGAACCTTGTGGTGCCGAACGCAGGAGCGCTCGGCCATTCAGGCCCCTAACATTAAAATCAAAACAAGTAAAATTACACACTAATAATCAATTAATTAAAAATAAAAACCACTATTCGCTAACAACTCATGAATCACTCTTGTAAACAAAGCTGCAACTGAACTTCTCGATGTCAAACTCATCTAAGAAGCGACAATTAATTACTTTTTCCTGTTTCAATGTGTCGCAGCTGTGATTTAGGGGGGAATAAAGAACTTGCGCGAGAGCACGCTGAAGTGTCAGGGCGAGATAGATTTACGCACCCGTATGAGGCTGCGAATAGGGTCAAGACATGACACTGACGAATCGTTCAAGGTGCCGCCGCATTTATATATGGAGGACCCAGGGGGAAGGACAACCTTCAAGGAAGATGTCGCTGCTCGTCTTCGGGCTGGTGCTGGGGAGTTTGGCCGGGGAGGTGATTCTGGAAGACCCCTTGAATGTCGGAGCTTTGGATGAACCGATACTGGGTGAGTGGAATATATTAAGTGTAGTAAACTACTTCAATAGTTTCTTGACTTTTAAGTGTTATTTTACGGTAGCGTAATTAAAAAAGGACAAATAAAAAAAGTGTTCGTGTCAGATATTGGATTATATTTTGTAGCTAAATTTTTTATTACATGCATTGTATAATGTGTATCTTTATTATTAACTTAAAAGTGCAAGGGAGAAGTCTTTCTTCCTCTTTAATGGTGTGTATAAGAATGGACGGATATATAATATTTTAAATTTTAAATTCTACTTTAACATATAAATGTTGTTGTTCTAATGCATCTGGCAATGCAGAGACAGTTAATCTGTATGCCATAAGCAACGGCTGCAAAGCTGTTACTCATTTAGCACTACCCGGGGGAACGTGTAGCTTGAAGATAGGCTACCCCCGCAACAATCTACGACCTATTAGACCGGGATCTACAGTTTAAAGTGGATTCCGAACCACTGCAAACATACGCTGCACCTCCGGCACTCGATCCGGGAACTTGCGGTACCGATCGCCAGAGCGCTAGCCACTCGGTCATTCAGGCCCATATTTTTTAGCATTGTCATGACCATTTTTCTGAATGCAGACAAAATAAGTGACTCAAAGTATGAGCTTCCAGGGCCTGAATGACCGAGTGGCTAGCGCTCTGGTGATCGGTACCGCAGGTTTCGGGTTCGATTGACGGAGGTGCAGCGTCTGTTTGCAGTGGTTCGGAATCCACTTTAAACCGTATGTTCCCGGTCCTAATAGGATCGTAGAGCGTTGCGGAGGCAGTGTTACTCCGCGTTCGTGGCTTATCTTCCAAGCTACACGCGCCCCTTGGGTAATGCAAAGTGAGTAACGCCTGTGCAGCACTTGCCTTAAGGCAGCCAAGCTGTCTAAGTGTTTGCCGGCTGCATTAGAACAACCCACACTTCTTCCACATCTTTTGCTATCAGTTCAAAGACTTCATAGGCAGTAATTTGAGCTTTATAAGAAACATTTATTATATTTTGAAAAGAATTTGCCGCTTTTGTTTACTGCTCAGACAATCTCTCGAAAAAAATTATAGATTTACCTTGTAAATTAGAGTGCATAGTTTTAAAATATTTATTCAATTTACTAGGAAGCAAGGATTCATTTTAATTTTACATCCACATACTAAAATATAGTGGCAAAGTATGATCTTCACTTTTAAATGAAACCAAAGCTTAAATAATTTTCATTATATTTGCGAGTAGGCAGCAATTTCTCCTTTGTACTCTTAACTTTTGTTCCCTTCCAGAATTTCTTTGTTTCTTTAATGTAGCTGACAATACAGAGACAATTAATTTTTATGTCAAAAGCAAGGGCTGCACCGCTGTTACTCACTTAGCATTACCCAGGGGGTCACATGCAGCTTGATGATAGGTTACGTACGCCAGTAACATTACCCTCACAACGCTTTACGCTTATATTAGACCGGGACCTACAGATTTAAAGGGGAGGCCGAACCACTACAAACATCCATGGCACCGCCGGGACTTGAACTGTCGAAACTTGTGACACCGAGCGCCAGAGCGCTAGCCACTTGGCCATCAGGCCCCACGCTTCCCCAATCTATTTCTTCAGTACAGATGTTAATCATATTGAGATTATTATTTAAGCATGATATTGAAGATTTCCATAATCTAATTCTTCAATATCACGCTTCTTTAAGGGAGGAAAAAAAAAAAAAAAAAAAAAAAACTATCCATTTCATTTGGATGTATTTATTTGAAATTAAGTATTATGCAGCACATTACATCAAATACATGTTTGTTTGAACTTGTAGTGGATGACACTGGATGTGAATACAGGTTTTTCAAATATTAATTCATTCGTTAAATTTAATTCATTCATTTTAGTTTTTTTTAGATTTAAGTTGCATGTATCTACCCATAGAGGGCACCAGATGTAAGAGGAAAATTTAAACTTTATTTATAAGGGACTTTCTGCAATAGAGTGAAAACAAAGTAGGAATTGACTTTAAAATTTTTTTTATATTACTTGTTTTTTGTCTCAGGATTGTTTCCAAATAAGTGCATAACAGACCTGGGGTGCTTCTACACCGGGCCGCCCTTCTTCCACCCACTCCACCGCCCCATCAGCCTGCCGCCCTCCGACCACATCCCCACCCGCTTCCTCCTGTACACGCCCTCCAACAGGGACCAGCCCCAGCAGCTCGACTGGACGAAGGAGGAGGTCGTCCGCTCCAACTTCGAGTCCGCCTTTCCCACCAAAATCATAATACACGGCTACACAGACACACTGCCAGAAGGCGATGTGCTATTCGTAAGTTTTCTTTAATTATTATTTATTTGTTGCTTATCCCCTTCATTTAGAACCCTAAACCAAGTCCAGTAGATCATGCTGCATCAATAGATCGTAAACGGTCCTCCCCTCGTTCAACAGTTGCCTCACAGATACAATCGACGAGATGAGAGGGAGACGCGACAGTGACAAAGGGCGAATGTCTTCATTGAAGGTCAAACTCTTGGTGTGGCCAGTCTTCAATCTAGCTAGAGCCGTTTGAGCAGATCTAGGACAGGAGCACTGCAAGGACATACCAGGATAGTTAGAGGAGTAGCATGCATGAATGGGTGGCGACCTCCAAGCGGTATTCACTCTGGCTAAAGTCATGCAATGAACCTCTGAAGCTGACAGACTGGAAGAAAAAGCTTTGGGAAGTTCGCAACCTTCTCTAGCGAGCGGATCAGCAATTTCATTTCCGTAGATGCCCACATGGGAGGGAATCCACTGCAAGCACACCGATCCGATCGGGTCCAAAACAGCTAGTTTAGAAACGATATTCTGGCCCAATTTGTCCAAGATGCTTGGCCAATCTTTCAAATACTGTATCGAGCTCTTACTATCAGTCAGAATCCAAACATCAGGTACTTTGAAGTCTGAAGCTAGGCTCAGAGCTTCGCTTATAGTAGTTAATTCTGAGCGGAATACTGAGCTGTGGTCCGGGTTTCTAAAATAGTGACTGTAGTGATAGTAATAAAGTGTATAAAGCATCTTGCATCGACTATCAGAATGCCTGTCCACTTTTCCTCAAATTCTAATGAAAGAATTTTCCGACTTACGGATTTATTCTGCCCGTCACCAGCTTAGAAACAAAATCTTTCGGAATTGCGTCATGTTTCAAACCATTTGCGCTATCCATTGAGTCACTCCGTCTCAGTCCTTTTTTAATTTAATTGTGGCAACTGATCCATGGCTAAGCGCAAGAAGCAGCTTCAATTTGGGGAGGAACCACGAGGGCTGAAGTCTGACTTTTTCCTCAAAGTGCCTGCTGTGCTTTAGCTGGATATAATAGGGTGGCCTTCACGCCTTGGGTGGCCCTACCAGGAGTAAAAACTCCCGACATACATCGCCCACCCCATCCAGGTGCACCCTTCCGCCACGATGAGGCAGCATAGCAAGACTTGGGAGGGATTATTTATTTTTTAGATATAATGTAACGTATATAGTTTTATTTGGGTATAGGTCCTGTTGTTGTTGTTGCTGTTACTAATACCGCTGGTGCAGGAAAACCTATACCAGGTCCAAAGGATCCTGCAACAGGCGACTGGTCCATGGCTAAGCTTCACTTTAGCCAGGAACCATGAGAGTCTGACTAAACCTCAAGACAACGCTCTATGATCATATTTATGCTCTACTACCGGAACCTACTATTTAAAGTGGATTCCGAACCATTAAAACATCAATTTCATCGCCGGGACAGAGTATAGGTTCATTTTTTTGTGTGCTGGTTTTTGTTTCACCTATTGGAGGGAATTCTCATTCTTTTACGTCAAGGATTCAATCATGAACTCTATGTGAGAATTCATCTTAATTCTCACACGTAGATCTAGTTGCCGTCGGATCTCCTCGTTTCTGAATGCAGACACTGTAATACACATCATTAATGGATCATATGTGATCTCTGCTGCACATTAATTGCGTGATCATTGAAGGGCAATAGTGAAAAATCTCTCTGCATTTGTCTGTTTTAGAAACGTAATAGGCCAACTAAAGGCTTGGCTTGTCGCTCTACGGTCATTTCAAGCACACTTTAGGCTAATTAGACCTGGACCTACAGTTTAACGGGGATTTCGAACCACTAACCAACTAAAGGTGAATTCCAACTACAGAATAAAATTTCAAGACGTAGAACTTCAGTAAACCGGAAATCTATTTTCCTGCCATATTTCCCCATATTCATTGGGTCGCTTTTAATTTGAATTTAATCCAGCCTCCCTACGCACTATCTCTCGGAATGTCGGAAAGATGACTCCCCAACCAAATCTAACTAACCTAGCACTACAACTCCATGATGGGTCAAGGCCATCAGCCAACTGGCAGATTTCAAGGCAGGAGTTTTTTTTTCTACGGGGAAAACTCTGGCGCTGGGTGCCATAGGTTTCGGGTTCGAGTCCCGGCTATGCCATGGATGTTTATAATTGTTCGGAATCCCATTTAAGCCGTAGGTCCCGGTCTTATATGATCACAGAGCCCAATCAGACTTCTCACCCACATCATTCCCAAACTGTAAAGGGGCAATTCAGCTTTAGGCACAGGGGTGTGGTGTGGTGTGGTAGTAGTAGTCATATTAGACCGGGACCTATTGCTCAAAATGGATTCAGAACCACTACAAACATCCCCGGCACCGCCGGAACTCGAATTCCGTGGCACCGAGAACTAGAAAATTGTCTCTTTCTTCCCTTTTTTCATTCCGTCACTCAAATACGCAATCCTAGCTGCCGACGAAGCTCCTCGTTTTTGAAACCAGTCACTGCAATGCACACCACAAAGAGATTCATACCTGCACTTTAGTTGCGTGTATTATCAATGAGTCCCAAGTGAAACTGTAGTTTTGATTTAAAAAAAATGCGAATAAGTTACACTTGTGTTCGCAATGCCCAGCTTATATCTTAGTAGTAAAGTTCGACACGTGGCCCAGTGTGAATATGCACAGCTAGCGTGCAGGAGGACTGCTGGGCGTCATGATTGTAGTCACTCTTTTCAAAAACGAGGGGACACGATGGCGATTGCTGCAATGTGTCTCACATCGATAGTCGGGCTGCCTGGTGGGAGTTTTTCTTTGTTTTCACCCATACGACAAGCAAATGCAGGGTTGTTATTCCTAAAAGTACTCCCTCTTTACTTGACTGTGGTTTACATGAAGCCTACGATGTTCGACCCTCATCTTTCTAACCGGTAAGGGCTACATAGCCCTAGGTGTGGGGCTGAGGTGCAAAGAAAAGAACATAAAAGCTTGGAAGTAAGTTCGCATTTAGCGTGTAAGAGGATTTAAGGTTTGAAACCACTGATGGCGTTTGTTGTAGTCACTGCTTTTAATAAACGAGGAAGATTCGATGGAGATTGTGCTATGCATGAATCTCGAGTTGAATAGTTTGGTTGCCAAGTGAGAGTTTTAAAATTTTCACAAAAAACAAGACGAAAATGTGGGGCAGTTACTCTTAAAAGTCCTCTGGAAAGCAATGCCCTCTTCTCACCCGTGCATACATGAATGGTACATAAGGCCCACCAACGTTAAAAAAAACAAATTTGTTTGCAATCTAACGTGCTGATGGAGTAAGGTTTGAGGCGGTGTTACAATTGTTGATTTTCTAAACGTGGAGACTCGATTGCGTATATGGAAGCTCCTTGCATCTATAACTGGGAGTTGTCAGTTTTCCCATACGAAAAATTTATAAACTTAACAAAATAATTTTTTTTTCTCTATTACTATTTATGTAAAAACAATTGTGTTATTTTGTCATTACTGTTGGACCTGTTTTTAACAGTTAAATAAAATTCAGTTATGGATATATAAATTTCAAAATGAAATGTATTGTTATTGATGATGAAATGATGAGGAAAATGATGTTGTTTTCTGATAATATCTTTTTGCAAATTCTTAATATTTAACTACATATGATACTAATGGTTCATTTGCAATACAAACATCATTTTAGTATTACAAAAACCTCTAAATTACTGTTACCACAGCGATTTGCTATCAGTTTTACACATCTGTGTCAGAGCTGCAAAATGAGGGAAAAGAACGAGGAAAAACACATAATGAGATTACTTCCGGGTAATTTTATTTTATCAAATAATTGCTTACGGACCATCACATTATTTACATACACAACTGCAGATTACACAGATAGATAATTCAGGAATATTTTGTTAAGTTAAAATTTGTGTTTTTAAAACTAACATACACAGAAGAATAGCAAACTAATAAAATGAAATATCACCTAAAAACTATTGAAATGAATAATTGCATAAAAAATATAATTAAATTTCAATATGATACAATAGCATGCGGTAATGTGTTGTTAAATTGCAGCTGGCAAGACAGAGACAGTTCATCTTTATGCCATAAGCAAGGGCTGCACCGCTGTTTCTCGTTTAGCACTACCTGGGGGCACGTGTAGTTTGAAGATAATCTACGGAGGCGAGTAACACTACCCTCACAACTTTCTACGATCTTATTAGATCGGGACATAAGCTTTAAAGCGGCTTTTGAACCACTACAAACATCCATGACACCACAGGCACTCCAACACGAAACCTATGCTACCGAGCGCCACAGCGCTAGCCACTCGGCCATCAGGCCCCATGAGCAAATGCGTGTAAACTAGCATACGAAAAGACGAACATTCGTTTCTAGCTGGTGGCGTACATTACAGTCACTGGATTGCAAAACGAGTAGATTAGGTGGAAATCTGTGACACTTTGTCGCGTCGTGGTCGTTTTTTTCCTAGTGTCTGGGTGGAAATTTTGTTAAATTTTTTTTATCATGTATTTTTTCTAAATTTTTGTTGTTCAAGAAAGAACGTTGACGTAGCGAAGTGTTTTTCACAAAATAAATAAGTCAACAGATTAGCGATCATGCGTAGACGGAATACACTCAAGAGCCAAAACGTTATGACCACCCCTACATTTTGCAATGAACTCTCCTGGATGACGTGGAAGGCACGTGATCAGGTGGAAGTGGTATTTAACTGTTGCTGGAGAGTCTGAAGAATCATTCTTTCACTTACTTCTGTGTGTGATGGGAACACACACAGAAGTAAGTGAAAGGTGACAGGTGGTCATAATGTTTTGGCTCTTGAGTGTAAGTGCATTCAACAAAAACGATGTTATTTTATGAATTTAAACTATATTCAAGAATTGTAACTACGCTTCCTCCTACACAATCGTAAGATTGTCGTCCTGGGGCGTTCAGGGGAAATAGTCAGTCGGAATTGTGACTCACCCGCGAGGAAGCAGAGGGCATCCATGATAAACGCTTAGTTGGCCTACAATCTCTCACCTCGAGAGGAAATGTATTTAGAGCAAGCCTGAGTATTAGTTGGTCTATAGACTCTCAGTCAGAGAGGAAATATATTTTGCGCAATCTTGCGCGTATCCAAGTTTCGTGTTTTCGGCTCAGAAGTGGAGTCTTTCCACGAAGCTATAATGATCTTTCTTTAGTTTAAATGTGTTAAATACGTATTGTACGCGTCTAATTGTATATGTGTGGTGTTTATACTTATGTAAATAAACTTGTGAATTCTGAAACCTGTGCCTCAAGTATCTCAACCCAACCACACCCCATTTAGAGATTTAGATTATTTATCTGCTACTTCTGCTTATAAAATTAAGAATTAAAGAATGGTTTATAAAATTAAGGCTTATGGCTTATAAAGTTAAGAATTTATAATTAAATATTGTTTTCCTTACAAATAATGTTGGATTTTTAATATTTATGTAGAGTATCAATTTTTATAACATATTTATTTATTAGGAATTCAAAGAATTCAATTTCGGAAACAAAAAATTCATTAAGAAAATTTAAATTAATAGATTTAATTATTAACGTTCTTTTTTAATAACACATAAGCTCATTATTATTATTACTATTACTATTATTGCTTTTCTGCAATTTTCTGGGAAATACTTGTATCTTATATATTAAAAGAGAAATGATCTTACGACTTTCAAACTAAACAGACTAGAAATAGGTTAAAGACAGCTCTTGTATAAAAATTGCAACATAAAAACGGAAAATATTTATTTAATGATAATAAATCTTGAAAGAAAGGAGATTTTCAATTTCAACCTGATGATTCATCTTGAAAATTGCATTTCAGCTTTCCCTAATCATAATAAAAAAGGGCAGTTGTAAATATCTTTGAGGAAAGCAACATGTAATCTTTCAATGTGAAGTATTTATTATCGGTTGTCTGTTTAGCTGTCTAGTTAGCTAAATAGACAAATGATAATATTTGTCTGAGATCCGCAAGCAGCACGTACTTGCTATAAATTGATGCGATTTTCTCATTTAAAAATTCATATCTATATATATTCATATATATATATATAAACTCATGTTTGTGAAAATTGCAACACCATGAAGGAATCGTCATAATTGAATGAAATTTAATACATAATTGAGTGGTAGTGGTACAAATAAATGATTAAATGTTCAAAGCAAACAAACAGTAACAAGAGATCGAAATCAGTATTTTGTGTAGCCACCACGCGCCGCAATAAGTGCTGCTACACGACGTGGCATGGAGTCAAACAAATTTTGAATGTCTGCCTCAGGAAGAGCATTCCATATTGTTTGTATGCGCACCCAAAGTTCGTCTGCAGAAGCAATAGGACGAGGATCACGAGCGATATTCCGGCCAACGAAATCCCACACATGTTCAATCGGCGGCATATCCGGGTAATACGCGGGCCGAGGAAGAAGCTGTACCTGCCGCGTTGCAAAGAAGGATTGAACAGTCCTAGCGATATGAGGGCGGGATCGTCCTGTTGAAATACAGCGCCTAGCAAGCTTTGAAGGAAGGTAACAGCTTGGGGCTGTAGAACTTCTCTGATGTACCGGTTGCTGTTCAGATTGCCCACAATTCTTAGCAATTGAGATCGTCCATGATATGCTATGGCACCCCAGACCATAACTCCGGGCGTTCGTCCACTGTGGCGTTCGATAATGCACTCTGGAAGGTGGCGTTCACCGGCATAGCGTCTGGCACGAATGCAACCATTATGGTACCACAAGTTAAAGCGGGATTCGTCAGAAAACACGACATGCTGCCAATCAGCACGCCAGTCTCTATGCAGAGCGGCCCATTGTAGCCGCAGGCGGTGATGGTTTAGCGTGAGAGGGATCCCGTATAAAGGAGTCCTTGCGCGCAATCCACGCTGCAGCAGACGTCTACGAATTGATGAAGCACACAATGAAACACCTGTAGCTATTGACCACTGCTAATTGTCTAGAGGAAGCTGTACGGTCCGTCAGCGGCATGCGGACCAGGTGTCTATCATCGCGAGCTGACGTCACATTTCGGGGTCCACTCCCGGATTTCCGAGTTGTCCGACACTCGTCAGTCCACTGCTTCCAAAGACGCATCACTGTGCTGCTGTTACGCTGCACACGAGCGGCTACTGCACGATAAGACAATCCAGCTTCACGAAGGCCGATGATTCTCCCCCGTTCAAACTCTGTAAGTTGTTCAAATCTCGCTCCCTTTCGTCGAAGAGGCATAAGTAACGATTGAGCTAACGTTTACCACTAGCACATAACCACCGATAACCATACACGCCTCGCTACAGCCGTCTATTTATTCGGATCCATCCGCCGTTCAGAGGGCGCTGCTCAGCATACGCATGCGCTACGGATTTGAAATTCTAATCATTTGCCTATCATGCACTAATTTGCATTTCCTGAAAATGTCAGCTCACTCGCGTAAGTCCTTCATGGTGTTGCAATTTTCACAATCATGAGTATATAATTATATTTGTTTGCCAACTATACGAATTCATAGTTTTCAAGCTGGAGCTTTGTAATTTGACGCATGTATAGGCTATGACCTATATATAATTGTAAGCTACTGCTTTCAGAAATGAGGAGACTCGATGACGATTGTGACAATGTGCGTAAAAAGTGTCTCGCATCAATGGTCGAATTGTCTAGTGGGATTTTTCTGGGTTTTTCTCCAATAGGACATGCAAATGTGGAGAAGTTTTGCGTCCTCTCTACATCACATCACTGGGCTGTTCATGGGATACATTAGTGATACATGAGGCCTACTGATGTTACACACACAATTAATAGTTGTGAATCCATTTTTTTGTGTGTTACAGTTGAAACTTATAACTTATTTATTAAACAATATTTTTTTTTATGTAATTATTATATTATATTATATTTTATAGTTGATTTTTATAGATTTATTTGTGATGTAAATCAAAATTCTGAATTATAATCAAATGCGTAGTCAATAAAAATACTTTTTGATAAAGCACAAATAAGTATGTATATATGTATTTGAGTGCATGCGTTTGAATACATGCATGTACATGTGTATATATGTTTGTGTATTGTATGTGCATGTGTATGTATATGTGTGCATATATATGTATGTGTATGCGTGTATAATATGTGTATGTATGTATATGTGTGTATATAAATTTATGTGTGTGTATATGTAGTGTATGCGTGTATGTATATGTCCATGTCTATGTATGTATGTGTGTATGCATGTGTGTATGTATGTATATGTGTGTATATAAATTTATGTGTGCGTATATGTAGTGTATGCATGTACACTCATGTCCATAAATTAAGGATAATGAAGTTCTGGCAAAGAAAGAGACAGAAGCAAAACAAATTTGACTTATTTGTAAAGTCTATTTATTAAACAAAAGGTAAAGAGCAAAAAAGATGCTATATGTTTGACATAATTAATAAAAATTGCGATTTTTACTCCCTGGAGCAAATTTCAAAAAAGAACCTATTTACAAAAGCAGTATAACATGGTTAGTATGACGGTTAATAGGGAGTATGTCTCCCGGACGATGCAATACAGGCCTTACAACGCCTAGGCATGCTGAGTATCAAATTATCAATCTGATCTTGAACGCCGCAGGAGTGCCACTGGCCTTCCCGAATTAACGGGATTTCAGTGTTGGTTGCACAACTACGGAAAGGAGGATTGAATAACCACTCTGGGTAACGCAAGCAGCCCTTTGGCTGAGTTCACTGTTGCTAATCAGTGATAATCACTGGGTCCGTTCCGCTTTGAGAGTTGTCTGGTGCATATCAACACGCCAGAACGGCTCTCAATCGTGAGGAGTTCTAGGAACTCTTGCTTTAGGCCTTTTTGAGTGATTTATGGCGAATAGCATGTATTCCATGCTTTCCGCCAGCAACCGCTCTACTAAAACTACTTATAAAAATCTAATATATATTAAAAGGAAAATTAAAAAAGAATTTAGACAACTTGAGAAAAGAATCTGAATCCAATCTGATCTTGGGGAATATTACACCACTCATCAAGCAATGCCCTCCGAAGTTCCGATTGACAGGTGGGATGGGGTTGAAGGGCTGCAATTCGTCGGCCAAGCATATCCCACACATGCTCTATTGGATTCAAGTCCGGTGAGTATGCTGGCCAATCCATACGGGTGATATCCTCCAATTGAAGGCATTCGTCCACAATGTTTGCACGGGGAGGACGGGCGTTGTCATCCATAAACAGAAATTCAGCACCCATGGCGCCCCGAAACAAACGTACATGTTGTTCCAGAATGACATCCCGATAGATGTGGCCTGTCATCGTTACACTCTGAACATGCGGGTCTGGAACCAAGAATAATTCCTCCCCAAACGTGCCATCCTGCACCACCGTAACGGTGTCGTTCAGTGGTGTTCTCTTGGGGGTAACGGATACCTGGCGCTCTCCATATGAAAGTCCGGCGAGAATCAGACTGCAAACTAAACCTGGACTCGTCGGAAAACATCACACCAGACCACTGTTGCGGTGTCTACAATGCATGCTCTCTACTCCAGGTTAATAGCAGGCGACAGTGAGTTGCGGTAAGTGGAACACATATGACAGGCCTACGAGCATATAGACCAATGTGCCCTAAGCGTCTGTACACGGTCTGCCTTGAAACTGTCGTACCGGTAGCTGAAGAGAGCTGACGAGACAGGTCTGATGCTGTGCTCCGTCTGTTTCTTTTGGCAGCAACTGCTAAATACCGGTCCTCATTCAACGTTGTAACTCGGGGGCGACCTGTGCTGTAACATCTACTCACATTACCACCATCTTGGAATCGTTGCCAAAGCCTGCAGATGACACTCTGGGCGATTCCAAGTTCCTCGGATACTTCCAGCTGCGTACGTCCACATTCCAGTCGTCCGATAATTCTGCCACGTAAAAAATCATCCAAATGCTTCCTTTGTGCCATAACTATGCGGTTATTGCACTGAAAGGCTTTTAAAGCGCTTGTGAACAATTTTACCTCTTTGCCACCATTCTTTATATACCCCTCTCTTACACTCTCTTCCTTGTGACGTATTATCCGCGCCATCTGGTGGTTTCCTGTAATTTGCATATTCTTCTTCAAGATGTGTGTGATAATTCTACAGGTGAAATTTTTATTTTAGAGTTCAATTTCTGTGTGATTCTGAATTATCCTTAATTTATGGACATGAGTGTATTTGTCCTTGTCTATGTATGCATGTATGATGCGTATGTATGTATGTATGGTGTATATGTGTGTACATAAATGTATCTGTTTAAAGGTATGATATATGTGTGTCTATATAAAATAACACATTAACTTGTAATCTAACTTAATATAAACAGATGCTCAGTAGATTCAGCGTTATTTAGAGTGCACCACGGGAAGCTTGCTATATTCTGTTACCTCAGTTAGAAGCGGAAAGCTCCAGGGGTGAAAGTTGAGTGATTAGCATTTACCTAACTTTCTCTTCTAACCAAACAGTAGAACTTTCGATCTTCGAATTTTTCATGCCCGTTCCCGAGGCAATCACAACACATCACTTGCCGAGTTTCGAACAAGACACCACCATTCATCTGTACTTCAGTGTCAGTATCTTCCACCGGAGCTTTCACTGGAGATCGAACGAAAAGCAGAAAGGTCGTATTAACAAAATGGACAGAGTTAAGTTA
The DNA here is from genome assembly GCA_021605075.1 of Caerostris darwini. Classification (NCBI taxonomy): domain Eukaryota; kingdom Metazoa; phylum Arthropoda; class Arachnida; order Araneae; family Araneidae; genus Caerostris; species Caerostris darwini. Next base: position 51,790 of record BPLQ01009079.1, on the reverse strand, counting down.
CAAACGAATTTCATTTTGAATCTAAATTTATACGAGGTATTTTACTTAATTATGTGCACGTATTTACCTTACGCTTCCGTATTCAGAAATAATTCCTCTCTTCTTCTGAGTTTAGAAAAATGAGAGAAATTTTGTATTCGATTTCCTATCCCGAAGTTGTGTGATCTCTATGCTTTGATTGGCAGGTCATGAAAGACGAGCTGTTGAAGCGCGGCGATTTCAACGTGATCATCGTGAACTGGACGGACAGCAACGGACGTCCCTACCCCCAGGCGGTCGCCAATGGCAGGGTGGTGGGCGCCCAGACAGCGAAGCTCATCGAACTTTTAATGGTAAGTGCTTTCAGAGGATCCACCGGAATAATTTTTGATTCTGTCCCTAGTGTCAATACGTTTTCTTCGATAACACAGGACGTACATGTTTTTCGGAATATACATTTTTAAATTTCAGAAAACCTTATAACTATAACTTTTTATTGTTAAAGTTATTAAGTTTTATTGTGAACTATATATTTACACAGTCCAGTCACAATAATGTGACCACCACCTACCTTCGACGTCAACGGGAAATAACCAATCACAAAAGGCAGGTGGCAGCCCACTGCAGTGGAGTGTATATAAAGGATGTCCTAGGGCATCGGAAAGCATTTCAATCGTTGGCGTTCAATCGTTATCCGACGTCCAAAAGGGCATGCTTATTGTCTTTCGGGCCAAGGGTGGAAGCATTTCGGAAATGGCTAATTTTGTGAACTGTTCGCGTGACGCCGTGGTAAAAGTATACCGTGCATGGCAAAATGACACTATCCAAAATTAGCGGCGTGGCACACCACGGGCTATAGAGGACAGAGGCGAACGAAGGCTACGGAGATGCTTTAGGGCGAATAGACGTGCAACTGTTGAGCAACTGGCCGCCCAGATGAACCAAGGGGCTACCAAGAGTGTATCCTCAACACCAGTTAAGTATGGGTTGGTTGAGGTTGTTGAGTATGAGCTATGCTGACTGCTGTTCATCGGTGACGAAGGCTGAAATTTGCACGCCAGTATCGAAACTGGACGTCCACAGAGCGGCTTTTTCCGATGAATCACGTTTTATGCTCCATCGGACAGATGGACGTTGGCGTATACGTCGTGAAAGGTCTGAAAGCGAACACCCTGCAACAATTGCCGGAAGGATTCAAGGTGGAGGAGGGAGCATTTTGGTTTGGGGAATGTTTTCCTGGCATTCCCTGGATGCACTCACGATTGTGGAAGGCACGATGGATCAGCACAAGTACGCATCTGTTCTTGATCCTCAACCGCGTAATCTAGCGCAGCTGGCCACGGCACTGGAGTCGGCATGGCTCAACATCCCAGTGAACACCTTCAGAAAACTAATTGACTCTCTACCTGCACGTCTCGCAGCGGTCCGCTCTGCCGAAGGTGGTTATTCTGGCTTTTGGCAGGGGGTCACATTAATGGGACTGGACTGTGTATATATTGCATAATTGAATGCATATTGCATTCGAGGCAAGAAATGAATTATGCGTGATAGTTCAATTTTTCCCCCTGTTTCATTGCTGTTTTATTTTTGATATTTCCCCCCCTTTTTCATCAGTTTGTTAAGTTATTTGAAAGTACATTGAAATCCAATTTTGTAGTATTTCGTTTATTAACTTTTTGGTATTCAATGTCTAGACACAAAAGGCTTTTTTTTTGAACAGCAGCTAAAATGTGAAGAAAATCCAATCTTCAATGAGCAATGTAAGAACAACAGCGCTACCTATCGGATTACATTGTAGCATTTTTCCCACGGGAAGAGTTGAAGCATTCCATTTCCAGGAGAGAGGAATGTATATTTTTTAACAAGGGCATAATAACAACCTATCACTCAAATTGGACAGAAGATAAGCAGTGTTGTGGGTTGTTATATTACATGCAATGAGTGTTTTGTACTAATGAGAATAATCCGTCACTCAAATCTGATAGCAGACATTCAGTGTCATGGATAGTGAGACCTCATATGAAATGAGCGATTGTCTGTGCAACCTTCACCTACGTCCTGATTTCTTGCATCGTGATGGGTAATAGACCATGGAGTGAGAAAGTGTTTACTCCAATGAGAAGTGAGAGAAGCTGACCTTCCCTCTTCACGGATTTTCTTAAAATGATGTTTTGGAGAAAAAGCAAGAGAATTCTGCGACGAGTCGACAAAGACTATTGTTTTTCTCATTTTCTTTGGAGTGACAGAACAGGCCGGAGTTTCTGCTTATATCCAAAGTGAGCCTCTTTTGGTTTCGTGCATCACGCCGTGTGATAATTATCGTGAATCAAATTTATATCTTTAATTACCTTTAATTTTTTTAAATAGAGTTCTATATACGTATTAGTATTAGTTGTATATATTAGTTCTGGAGTTTATATATATATACACTCAAGAGCCGAAACATTCTGACCACCCCTACATTTTGCAATGAACTCGCCTGGATGACGTGGAAGGCACGTGATCAGGTGGAAGTGGTATTTAACTGGTATTAAGTGGTGGTATTAATCCATGCCAAGGCGGGTTGAAACTGTGTTGCTCGCCAAAGGTGGGCCAACTCGTTCTTGACAGATGGTCATAATGTTTTGGCTCTTGAGTGTATATATATATATATATAATGTTTGTAAATAAAAATTAAAATGTTCCCATGAACCTGAAAGTGGCGCTCTTCTTGTAGCCGTTCTAGGTCTAATATAGACCGAGACGTTACAACGTACAGCGACTAAATTATTCTCTAAACATTACCGGCACTAATAAGAACAAACTGTGAAATTTTCAACTAAACTGGTCGAATAGATTTTGAATCAATAGGGAACACATATGAACATTACCTTTTATTTATACAGATGTATAACGAAAGAAAAATATAACATTTTCATAACATTTTAAACCAATTAATAAATTTTTTATAGTCAATGCTGAAATAAAACCTAACGTCTTTACATTGGAAAAAAATATTTTAAAATATTTAAATCTTGAGCTTGTAAGTTATGTACTTATTTGTAGAACTCTAATTTTTACATTGCCGGATTGATTTTGCAGGAAAACAAAGGCTTGAGGGCGGAAGATGTCCACATCATAGGCCACAGCTTAGGCGGGCAAGTGTCCGGTTGGGCAGGGGAAAGAATTAAAGGAATAGGAAGAATAACTGGTAAGTGATGTCTGATGCTCCATAAGATCTAAAAAGTGCACTGACTTAAGAAAATTACTTACATCTGAGATCATGATCTCTAGCATTCTTAACTGTTGCTTGAAGAAAACACACTTTTTAAATTTTGTCTTCTCAGATATTCTGCTGCTTAGAGTTAGGTAAAGATAAAAATTCGCCAAAACAACCTCAGTCTAAAATATAGATAAACAAGTAATATTAAAAAAAAAAAAAAAAAAAATTAAAGTCAATTCCTACTTTTTTTTCACTCTATTTCAAAAAGTCCTTTAAAAATAATTTTCATTCCTTTTTTTTAAGTTTATCTGGCGCCATCTATGGATAGATACAGGCAATTTAAATAAAAAAAACTAAAATGAATTCATTAAATTTAATGAATGAATGAATATTTGAAAAAACTGTATTACCATCCAGTGTCATCCACTGCAAGTTCAAAAAAATGCATTTGAAGTGGAGTGGATGAATAAAAAGTGTTTTATTCACGATTGAAAATGGGAACAAGATATATATAGGGAGACTGTGAGCCAATAGAAGGAATTGAAATAAAAGTTCCATATTAACCTCAAAATTACATAAATTAAATCGATTAACGATGAATCGATAATCGATTACAATTAAAACGATGTATTTTCATGGCCTTTCTTACAATATGTAATATATAATAATGGTATCATTGAAACTGCAGTTTGAGAGGGTGGGGTCAAATGCATATGAAAAATAGGTTTATTTGAAGTGAAATGGCCTAACTAACTCACTGACACTACAAGCCATGGGTGGGCTATGACTGTTCACCTACTGGCAGATTTCGAGACAGGAGACGTTTTCTCTTTACAGGGTAGGATTGTCTACCCTAAAGCAAACGTTCTACAGTCATATTAGACCATGGGGCCTGATCACCAAGTGGCTAGCGCTCTGGCACTCGGTGCCACAGATTTCGGGTTCGTGTCCCGGCGGTTCCATGGAGGTTTGTAGTAGTTCGGTATCTACTTTAAGCCGTAGGTCCCGGTCTCATATTACCGTAGAGCATAACAGAGCCCAGTCGGACTTCTAGCTCACATCATTCCCAAACTGTAAAGGGGCAACTCAGCAATAGGCACAGTGATGTGGTGTAGTTGTGGTAGTGGTAGTGGTGGTGGTAGTATACATATATAGGCTGAATAGAATACCAGCCTTGCATGACGGTATGTTGCCTATACTGCGGCCACTCTGATACCATCAGAATAGACAACTCTAGGCATCTGCATTATGCAAGTCAAATGTTCTGCAATTGATTTAAAATATTCCGCACCTCTTTATTGCTGCACAGAATGGAGTGCTTCAATACTTTCTGTAAGCATCAGTAATCACGTGAACTTTCTTAAACCAAAGAGTTACGTATACAAGATTGTATTCAAGCAAATATCGCATTATGAATCCCACGAGTTCAACACTTACAATAAAAGAGCAGCAAAGCATGGTGATGCCTGAACATGTTTTTTGTTGATGTGTGTTAATGCGTTCATCAGCTCAGTAATGGATTGTAATGCATTCTCGTTTCCCCCCCAAACAGGTCTCGATCCAGCTGGTCCGTTCTTCCAACACGCTCCGAATAAAGTTCGGCTGGACAAGACAGATGCTCGTTTCATAGACGTCATTCACACCAATGGAGGAGGCACTTACATTGAAGGTGAGAAACTCTGGTTTTAACTTCAAGAACTTGTTCTTTAGAAGCCAAACCAACTGCTTGGCATTTTTTTTTTGGCGGTACTGTGTATTCATGTGAAAGGGCGTACCTATGTCAGTCCTTCACACCACCACCAACAAATAAAACCAAAGGGCTGAAAATTAATTATCTGCAATCTACTCTCGGATAACAAATATCTGTCTTGGGAAGTTCCTCTTCTGTATACATATATATTAAATTGGTTAAAATGTTGGCTAAGATATTCAATTCTATTTCTTCGTATCATAGTTGAAATATTCTAATTAGCTAGAATATTTAATTCTATTCCTTTCATTATGATCGAAATATTCTAATTGGCTACAATATTTAATTCTATTCTTTTGCATCATGGTTGAAAATTCTAATTGGCCAGTCTATTGGATTCTATTCCTTTTTATAATATCTGAATTATTCTAATTGGCTAGTATATTACATTCTATTCCTTTGCATTATGACAGACATATTCTGATTGACTAGAATATTCAAAATATTCAATTCGATTTCTTTGTGTCATAATTGAAATATTCTAATTGCTAGAATAGTCAATTTTATTCCTATATATCTCATTGAAATATAGTAGTTGACTAAAATATCCAATTCTATTACTTTGCATTATAATTGAAATATTGTGGTTGACTAAAATATTCAATTCTATTACTTTGTATTATGGTTGAAATACTAATTGGCTAAAATATTCAATTCTATTACTATATATCATGATTGAAATATTCTAATTGGCTAGAATATTCAATTCTATTTCTTTGTATCGGTTGTAGTATTCTAATTAGCTAAAATATTCAATTCTATTTCTTTGTATCGATTGTAGTATTCTAATTGGCTAAAATATGCAATTCTATTCCTTTGTTTTATCAAAAATATAGTAATTCGTGAAGAAGTATCTTTATGAAGAGAGAAATCAATGTAAAAAGTAGTTATGAAATGAGACGTAGTTACCTGTAAAATTTTAAATTATCATCCGTAACAGTATTAGCGAACAAACCTATTGACATAAAAGCTGTTCAAATTATTAAAGTTTAAATTTCTTGTTTTTCCCTCCTCAAGGACTGGGAATTCGTGAAGCTATAGGTGACCTGGACTTTTATCCCAACGGGGGCAACAGACAACCAGGGTGCTCTTATCAAGCCAATCACTACTCAGATCGTAAGTATTCCTTTATTAACCCTCTTAATTGCTTAAAGAATAAATTCCGTCCGTGATACGTAAGTTTATTTAATTAAAGTGAGACATTTTCTTATACGGGATAGAAGAATCTGTTGACTAGCGGGATAGTGAATCCAGTTCGAAATTAAATCTGCAGATCGGAAAGTCCTAAATTATTCATCAAAATACGGTTCCTTTGTAATGAATCTACAAATTTCGCATGTTTATAAGTTTTGAAATGTTGAAGCATAAATAGGTGCATTGAAAACATTTTGCATTGTATTGGTGAACTTAGATTTACAAAAACTTTTTGTTTAAAAAATCAGTAAATCGGAATATTGAATAAATAAAAAAAATATTAAAATAATCATCATAGTAAAATGAAAATAAATTACGGCAGTGAAATGTATTGCATTGTATGATTCTGAAAAAAAAAAAAAAAAAACCCCCACTAAGACAGCAAAAAATTGAAATTAACGTTATGACAAATTCAAATATTTCTGAATAAATCAGACAAATATAAATTTTTGCAATTATTCGCCGATTATTTATCTGCAATAATTTTGGATTTATTTGAAAATGTTAATGATTATAGGATACTAATCTTAAGACCCACTAAAAAAAAAAGTCCCAAAGTATTTATTATTGCCCAAAAAAACTTTTCCAAATTAGAATTTATATATGTTATGTCGAATTTGTGTTTAAAACCAGAAATTTGTTTGATTATTTATTATTAATTAAATATTTCAAAAATTATTTAAAAGAAATGAATTAAAAAAATTTACACAGTGATTTATAATTATTAACAGAAATTTAGAATTATTAAAAAAAAAAAAAAATAACAGCAAATTTATGGTAGGAATAAATTCAAGACTAAATGTAAAATTAAAATGTGCTTTCTGGTAAAATTTATGTTATAATTCTATTAATTACAATTGTTAGCCTAACTGTTATGAAACTAGAATTTTTATGAATTTCATTAGAAAAAAGAAAAATCGTCATTGCATTTTGTATAGAAGATAAAACTATTTCTGTGGGCCTGATGGCCGAGTGACTAGCGCTCTGGCGATCGGTACCACAGGTTTCGAGTTCGAGTCTCAGCGGTGTCAGATGTTTGTAGTATTCCAGGATACATTTTAAGTCGTAGGTCCTGGTCTAATATGGCTGTTGGGCTTAGGGCTGATAACCCTATCCTGTAAAAAGTCGACATCACAGAGCCAAGCCAGACTTCTACTTATGGGTGCTCCGTCACAACAGAAGCTCCCCACTCTTGGCGCTCGGTGTCACAGGTTTCGGGTTCGAGTCTCGGCTGTGCCATGGGTGTTTGTAGTAGTTCGGAATCCACTTAACTGTATGTCCAGGTCTGTTTAGCCTAAAGTGTGCACAAGATGACCGTAGAACGACAAACCTTACCCCCCCCTCCTTTCATGAGACCACATGGATTCTTGGACTTGATGTTGGTGTCTACCAAATGAGATAGGAACAACAACACTATTTCTATAGACTATATTATTCGTTTATAGATTGTATATTGATATCAATTGGAAATATTTATTATTAAAAAATCAATAGATGTATCATCAACAGACCTGTTATGTTATGATTATAAATAAATAGTTGCAGTTATTATCAAAATTGTGTACTAGATTGATTTCAGAAGTAGAAATAAGATAGCAGTTGTGTCCAATGTTAAAAAAAATTTACCAGTTTTGTTTGCAATCTGGAAGACAATGCACTTATGTATCAGTGTTCCTTTCCAGTTTGGCGACATCTACATAACAGATGGGCAATTTTTTTTTATCATGTACAGATGTCCCAAAAGGCCATTTGCTAATTTTATATGATGATCTGTTAGACCTGAGGTCTCCAAATTTTCCAGCCATAGGGCCATACTGTTTACTCTAGTAAGTACCAAGGGCCAAAACAGTTTTAATTTTTCTGCCATTATCTAGAATTTCTAGACTAGTCGGCGAGTATGCGTTCTGAACGAGCATACGCTTGCTAAATTCGGTGGTTCAAGTGCTACAATCTCTTTTAATAATTGGTACAAGTAAAATTTATCCACAACTTCAAACTATTGTCAGTGAAAAATCACAATTACATAAATCTCATTAGTATTTTTTTACAAGTGGATACCCCGCGGTTTCATTCGTCTTCATTTAGCTTTTCCGTTCCTGAGGGATTTTCAGGATAAAAATCATATATTCGATTCAGGATATATACAATTCAAACATCGATCTGCATACATATGCGATACTCTTTACCCCAACATAACTACCGAGGGTAACCGCGGGATGTTCACTAGTTTATAATGTTAGTGGGATTCATTTCAATTATTTGTCATGCTTAAATTAAATTTTCCGCGTATTATGCTTGTCATTAAGCTTTACCCAACAAGCAAATAAAACCGAGTTATTATCATTCTGTGTTTTTTTATCCAACTTATTACAGCAACAATAATATATTCGCTGTCACTGGCGGGCCGGATTTGGCCCGCGGGCCGTAGTTTGGAGACCCCTGTGTTAGACAATGACGAGCACTTTTTGCATCGATATTGTAAAGTTCAATTGTGCATTGCTAAAAGCAACATGGCAAACTCGCAAAGAAAAAAAAATAATAGGGGTGTTAACATAATTTTATTACCAAAAACGTACTTATTGAGGCTTTACGAAGGGAAAAAAAAATTAAGGTTGCATCATAGAATGTGTTCGAAATTCCTTTCATCCACTCCAAATTCTGATGAAATGTGAGGGCGTCTTATCATGCTGAAGCCAGAAATGCCAGCAGGATACTGCTGAAACACCATCCCTCAAATTTGGCGACACTTCATCTAGAAAACGCGATAGTAAAGCTTAGCAACGTGATAGTAACTTTGTCACGGCGTTCAGGTAATAGGTAAGGACCATTTAAAAAATTATTGATAACATCAAACCACAAGTGTATTGCCCCCTTGTGGAACCGGATTAGAATAGCCCCACTGTAGCCCATGCATGTCGTAAGAGGCGACTAAAATGGGTACCCGGTGCTGGGGGTATAACCGGATAAGGTGAAGTCAGACTTCTCCCTTTGGGTGCCCCATGTCTTTGTGTCGCAAGGCCAAGGGCAAAAAGAAGCTGCATTTTTTATCTTTTATCACCACGACTTGTAGGTTTAAGATACAGGGGTTCATGAATTTACTCTAGATATTGCTGTCGATCAAGTGGGATAAGAAACAGCGCACGTTTATTGTGAAGCGCTGTTGACTTGAATAAGCGCATGCATTCTTTGAATTGTCATAAAATAGAGTAGTAATAAAATAGAGAGCGTACTCCTATTCTAAAGAAGGGTCTCCAAACTTTCCAGCCTTAGGGCCATACCGTTTACTCCAGTAAGTACCAAGGGCCAAAACCATTTTAATTTTTCTGACATTATCTATACTTTCCAGTTAGTCGTTATGTTTAAGTTAAATTTTCTGCGTATTGTGCTTGTCATTACCTAGCAAGTAAATACCGTACGTATACGTATTACCTAGCAAGTAAATACCGTACGTATACGTATTACCTAGCAAGTAAATAAAACCGAGTTATTATCATTCTGTACTTTTTTATTCAACTTATACAGCAACAATAAGCTATTTGCTGTTCCGGGCCGGATTTGGCCCGTGGGCCGTAGATTGGAGACCCCTGTTCTAAAGGACCAGAAAGTTGAGGCAAACATCTTCCGTCCTTTTCTTGTTAGTGTTGGCGCTGTATAAACACTTGGATTTCTTTCGACCACATTATATTCTGCAAGTTTTTGTCTGAGAATTTCGTGCAGCCGTCGCAGAAATTTAAATACTCCTCAGGATAAAAATATATTCTACCTACATCAAAAAGAAAACTTCTTCACAACAATTTGTGAAAAAAAAAAAGAGATTGATTTATGAGTGGTGTAATCACCCGCATTAAAGTATTCACTCGTTAAAATCTTCGATATTTTTATTAATTTCTGTTGCAGAAGAATTACTACGGCGGCCAAGCCCAATTTCAGCCCCCATGAAAGGATACTAAAATACGAGGCAGCTTATTACCATACATGAATATGACATGATTTAAGCATGCTATCGCCCAAAAAGCTAAAGTTATTTAACTTCAACTATTTGACTGTAGAAATTGACATGTTGCTCGTGTCACATGCTTTTTTTTAAATAGATTATTGCTTTCTATTAGATATGTACTTCTGAAAGTATTTTTGTTTCAGTTTTCAGTGATTCTTCTCAAGTATTTATGAAACAGGTTCGTAATGTTTGGAATTTAAGTCAAGATTTAGAATAAAACTTTGATCTGAATATGTTTGACGGCTTAGGATCTCCAAAATCCATGAAAGACTGCATTAAATCCAAATCTATAAAAAATAAATAACTGAAAATTAATTTACTTAATTTAATTAAATTTATAGATTCATCATCACTTAATTAAATGTTAATATGGATTAAAATTTAAATATTTTAAAAGAATAGGAAAAAATAATAATAAACGATTTGCTTGATAATGAGGAGTTTTAAAACTATTGATAATTAATAAAGAGTATAAACTTATGTAAAGGAAAATATTAAAAAAAAATTCTGTTTGAAAACTACGACGGTAGATTCGCAGAATAATAAAAAAGCAAATTATGTTAAAAAAGGGATTATTATAATAATTTGTTTTTATAGTTACATATTACATTAATATTAAACCGGCAAGGATATCAAATAGGCTAAATATATATATATATATATATATATATATATATAGGGCAACGGGCGTACCTGTTACGGAGTTCCTATGTGATTTTAAGAACCATGAAAACCTCCACATCTTAAAGTAGTTAAAATATTTGCACAAAAGGAAGTTGCTTAAATTGAAGAGTGGTAATAAAAAAGAAAAATAAAGAATTTAAGAAAAACATCTCTAGCTTGAGAAAAATTAAAGCAAGAGACCGAAAAAACTAAAGCTATAGGTACAATTAAGAGTCCGTTGACGATGCCCCAAAATAAATAAATAAAATAATTAAAAGTTAACACAAAGTAAAAACAAGCTATAGAATAAATTAAAACTATTAACAATTAAAAAGTTAAAGACCAGATAGCTATTATTTAGATTAAGGTGCACATCGTAGCAATTAATTAAAATTTAAAAGCCAAAAATTACAGCTCAGATTCGCTTGAATTGATTAACGTAGCAAGATTCAAGCCACAACTATATATATATTAGCATTTTCATTTTTCTCTGTACAGCATATCATGCTTTGACAACAGGTAGATAACAATTGGTTGAGATTGCCGTCTTCTGGTAAAAAAAAACACATCATTGGACAATGAGTTCCTCTGGCGTCTTGAGGGTAGTCAAGAAGCGTCATAGAAGGCGCAATGCCAAGTCGAGATATTACAATTATTCGTATACCTTACAAAAAATGATGTAATAAGAACATTTAAAAATCATTAAAAAAAAATTGGAAATGCAGCCATTCGGAAAAATAATGGGAATTCTGGGTAGTTTAAGCAAATTATTTTGGCAGCGCAGCAACCATACACATTTATCTTGATGTTGGAGAAGTGTTATTTTAGGTTAATGCTCATTGAAATATTATGCCGTAATTATATCTATATAGATATATATTTAATTTAAGTAAAAGGGAAAAATTATAGAAATAAAGGCAAGTTAAAAAAAAAAATTAAGAATTTTAAATAAAAATATTTATATATAATGAGAAAAAAATATAAAAATAGAAGGAGACCTACCACCCGGTGGGGCTTGCAGAAATGGTTCTTCAGGAGAATTAATGAGGAGAGAACAGTACGCTGTCGTTTTCTATTTTTAAACAAGTAAATCTAGGAAGAGATTCTAAAACAGAATTGCGAGTGTGAGGAAGAATATTGTAGAAATTTTAAATATAAATTGGCGAATGTTTGGGTTTGGTTTGTCGCTCTACAGCCATCTTGTGCACACAAGGGCTAAACAGACCGGGATCTACAGTTTAAAGTGGATTTCGTAACACTAATAAACATCCATGCCACAGCCAGGATTCCAAACTGGAGTCTGTGGTACCAAAGACCAGAGCGAATGTTTGGGAGGTTTAACGATTGTCTGATATACCGATTCCTGAAGCACCAAGGTGAGTTTGTAATCACCCGAATGATTTTGTTTCCAAGTCTTTAGATGATGTCCAAGTTACTTTTTTCTGGAGAGTTCCAAACTGGACTTGCATGAGTATTCATGGGACGCATGTCACATATGTCAATAAGCAGTTTATTATGTAGCGACAGGTTAGAATGTCTACAAATTAGAGGATAGAAGATGCAGCTAGCCTTATTACATTTATTTCTAAGGTTTTAATATGCTGGGAGTAAATGAATTGAATAGCTCACCAAGTCATAATAGGAATCCTTCTTTTGACAGTGGAGAGTTACGTTGCAAACTCCTGCGACCACGGACGAGCCAACGAGTTCTTCGTGGATTCCATCAATCGGTGCACCTTCATAGCGGTACAGTGCGATGACTACAGAAGTTTCGAAAACGGGGAGTGCGACAAGAATTCGAGGAGCGTCATGGGATTGGGGACCCGGAAATTGCCGGACCTCAGGGGTTCGTCCTTGTTCTTTCTCAACACAGACGACGAATCGCCCTTCTGCATCAACGGAACCGGACAGTCTCTTCACAAATGATAGATATGTGTTCATTTTTTGTAACAGAACTAGGTATATATAGTATATTAGATTGTAGCGAAACTTATGTCTATTTTTCTGATTGAAATAAAAATGGAAACTTAGCCATAGACTTATTTATTGACTAATCATTCTTTTCAATGAAATCTTTCTCCATCAACTTTACGATGATTTTTTCCTCAAAAAATTCATCTGGTTCTGCCTCGATAAAAGAATCTGTTCTTCATTTTAATTATGTTCTCTTAAAATGGAATAAGATTCCTGCAGAATATTATGTAAGCTTCTCAAAAGATGAACATCTGTTGGAGCAAGATCGGGAAAATAGGGTGGGTGAAGTATTATTTCCCAGCCACCAAATTCTTCAAGGAGACCTTTAGTCGTTCGTGAAGTGTGGGGTTTGTTATATATATACATTACAAACACATAACATTATATATATATTGTATATAAGTTGTTGTGACTAATCCTTAGCGTCAGAAAACGCGGGACGGACATCCCATGAGTGATCTACTCATGGATGGAGGGAAAGGGGCAGCTTCTGTTGTGATGGAGCACCCGTAGGTAGAAGTTTAACTTGGCTCTGAATCATTGAAGAAGGATGGCAGTGGTATTGAAGCTCATTGAAGCATTGGCAGAGCATTGAAGCTCAGTCCTAATGCTCACCAGTATTGCAGTTTACAATTGAGCCACGAGTCAGGGATATATATGTACGCACTATGTCATATACACACACACACACATATCTATAACCCATCAGACAATTGCGTTGTTATAATCGCCACAAGAACTCGTTTCTGAAAGCAGTGGTAATAAATAAAGCCCACTGCTATCAAATTCAAACCTTTGATATTTAGAACGCTGGATCTTTGTTCATTCTTAGATCATCAGCTGCATTAGAAAAAGAAAGAATATTGTTTTTTTTTTAAAATAAAATTTGCACATGATCTTTAAAAAAATAGTTTTCTAAGTAACATTTTGCTGAACCAAAAATAATTCTATTGTATTCTGTCATAATCAGTGGTTTTAGGCATCTATGCTAGCTGACACTAGGCATTTATGCTTAATAGATGATTATTGTAAAGTACTGATGAAAATAGAAAACTGTACCATACTAGATGTTATTTATGGATTTTGAATAAAATGTTCAGGTATTTGCAAATATAAATGTCAGGAAAAGAAAAATTTAAAAACGTTTCAAAGGGGTTAATTCTATATAGAGATTAGTATTAATTTTTTAGAATTACATAGATAAGAAAAATTTATGTTCGAGCCTTTAAATGATTTCGAATTTCATAGATGGCAGCACATTATATTTCTCTCTAGAGAATTTGAGAGGAAATTTTTCTCAATGGCTGACATATAGTAATATCTAGGAAATTTTATTTCTTTTTAATCAGCTATTACGTAACATATAATGAAATGAAAAATCGAAAAAAAAAAAAAAAAAAAAAAAAATCAAAAAAATGTGTACGTTAAAGCACTCAAAGTCTGTAATAAAATTAAATAGTTAGTTTTACAAATATATTAGAGCTTTAAAACATAAATTAATATTTGGGCTAATTGGATGAAATGATATCTAAAAGAATTATATAATATAAACAAATTTCGGACCACGGTGAAAATGTAAAATGTGAAGTATATAAATAAGCACAAATATTAAAAAATATTTTATTTAATATTTTCTAATTCCTTATCATTAGACAAATTAGAAAATATTAATAGTACATCCAATTCCTCATAGATACGGACAGCAATAATCGATATATCGATTATTGCTATCGATATATATCGATCGGTGTCGTCTGTTATCAGTAAGCAGCACTTTTTTTTACTTCATTAAATATTGTCTAATATCAATAAAAACTACGAAAATCTAGTAAAAAATTATCAACGTATAAAATTAAACAAATTGAAATTTTATATTTATGCAGTTAGGCAATAATATCTGTGGAAAAAGTAGGGCAACAAAGATTTAAAACTTTACCACAAAATAAAGAAGTGATGATTGTGTCTCAGTGGCAACGTGCGTCGCTGGTGTGCAGTAGGGCTAAAGTTCCATCCGCCGCCAGCGGATACTCAGCCTTAATACCCCAGCCTTAACCAGCCTTACGCCAGCCTTAATACTCACCAGCGGCGCAACGATGCCACTGATTCCTGAATTCGTGATATTCACACTGGTGCGCCCCAGGGCTCCATTCTAGCTCCTTCCTCTATAATATCTTTATCAACGATATTCCACAAAAGAACAATATCAAAATTAGTCTGTATGCTGACGACACTGCAATCTTAACGCAAGGCCGAAAAACTTGCACTATCCAGGAAATTTTGAAAAATTATATCATTGATTTAGAAAAATGGCTCATTAACTGGAAGATAAAATTAAATGTAGACAAGACTGAAGAAGTTCTTTTCACTTGCAAAAAATCCTATAACCCTCTAATATTTATATCACCTGGTCCAAAGAAACTAAGTACTTAGGAATTATTCTGGATAGTAAACTCAACTACAGATCGCATATCTACAACCTTAGAAATAAATTCAATACTCAATTTAGAATTCTCTGTCCTTTAATCAATAGAAATTCAGCTTTACCTCTTAATCTCAAAATGCTAATATATCTCTCTTATCTTCGTCCAGTATTATCTTATGCAAGCCCAGTTTGGGGTTCTGTTGCTCGTACAAATTTTGAAATTATTCAAAGGCTTGAGAACAAAACTCTCAGAATGTTAACGAATTCACCCTGGTACTTTCGTAATTAGACGAGCTCTCTCGATTCCAAGTTTAAGACAATTTGTTCACAAAATTTCTACTCAATTCTATAATGATATACGAAACATCCATAACCCTGTATTAAATATCCTACGAAATTAAGATTATGATATTTCTTCCCGCAAACATAGCAAGAGACCTCGCACTGTTCTCAATATTTTAAATTAATTCCTTATAACTGCCTAGATGAAAATAGTTCGCTTTTCCCTAATTTGACCTTAGCTCATTCTGTTTTATTACATGTAACTGATTTCATCAACATCTAAATTTTTGAAATTTTTGTTATTTTTCATTTTATAATTTTATTAAATAAATAATTCTTTTTAAAAAAAGGGCATTTAATTATCTATTTTGCTTATTAACTCAAAGGGCATGAGACCACCGCTATGTTTCAACATTTTACAATGAAGGAGCTAGTGGCCGCTACGCGGCCAAGGATCTCCGTATTAATCTACAATAAGACGTTGCCTCTAGGCCACGAGTCGGGATGTTTCTAGAATAAAAAACAAAACGATAAAGTTTTACTTTTAATAAAATAGGTTTGGTTTGTCACTCTACGGTCATTTTTTGCACATTTTAGGCTAATTAGACTGGGACCTACAGTTGGATTCCAAACCACCAACAAACATCCATGCCACCGCCAGGATTCGAACCTGTAGCCCCTAATACCAAAGGTCAGAAAACTAGCCAATTGGCCATCAGCCTGCTGATAAAATACTAGTTTATAAATAGAAATTGACATGCATAAGATGAGGACAATTTTGTTATTTAAAGTCCTATCTCTTATATTTATAGAGCGACCCGATGGCCGATTGGCTAGCGCTCTGGCCTTTGGTACCACAGGCTCCAGATTCGAATCCTGGCGGTAGCATGGATGTTTGCGAGTGGTTCGGAATCCACTTTAAACTGTAGGTCCTGATCTAATGAGCCCAGATTGTGCACAAGATGACCGTAAAGCCATAAACCAAAGCAATCTTCACATTTGCATGTATTAATTGCTAATGATCACTTAAACGTTTAATTGACATTCAAACCTAATTAAAAAGTATAAGCTATATAGCGATTTTTGTATATGGTCCTTTTTCTTTGTTTCCCGATATAAACAGTTGAAATTTAAATAAAATGGATTAAAATATCGACCGACAAAAGGGGAAGGAATATTTAATTTTCGTGTTCAATACTTTTAAATGCTCAAGCAATTGAAATTCAAATGTCTATTTTGATGACAGTCTTCGTCCACTTGAAAGTGCATTGAAGTTAAACCAGAATACTAATTGAAGTTTAATTGCATGTGTAATTCGTCGGGCGAATCTAATTACCCTGCAATAGAAGTTCACTGAAATGTTCTTATTATCAATTCAAATTTTCTGGACAGTTACGTTGAACAGAGGGAAGCCTCATCAAAAGGGTAATTACAACAACTTCCATTGACATTTGTTGAGATAGAGTTCTGCTGATTTTGTATAGGCATGTTCAACCGTAGTTTTGGCCAATCAGCGCCATTTTGTGAGATGCGTATTGTGCAAGATGTAAGAACTTAGATGTTGTTAATCTGAGATGTTATACACAAACATCTGAATTTTTTTTTTCTACTTCGTCTATTTAACATTAAAACAAGTAATGAAAAAATACTTTTTTTTCAATCGTTTAATAAAATACTTTTGAATAATTTTCATTCAAATTTTTTTTTTTTGAAGTTTAGCTGGTGCCCTCTATGGGTAGATAATACGGTTTTTAAAAAACGACTAAAATGAATGAATTAAATTTAATGAATTAATGTTAGTTTTTTTCAAAAAGTTGCCTATATCTACCCATAGATGGAGCCAGATAAACTTCAAAAATGAATGAAAATATTTATAGAGGACTCTCTGCAATGGATGAAAAAAAGTAGGAATTTATAAATATATAGAAAATGTATATTAAGGTATTTTGTACTTCGCTATTTAAGGAATATGAAAAATATATTATGATAGGCAATAAAAAAACCCTGTAGATTTTGTTAAAAAAAGTGACAATAAAAAAAAGTGTCAATTTAATAATTAGAAAATTATATTTTTCATTGATTTTTAAAAAAAAATTATTTAAAATTTGGAGATGAGAACTTTTGCCGATAAAGTTTCAGCCTGGATGTAGGATAGCAATCTACATTATTTATCATTGTTTATTTATAGTGTGCAGGGTTGCAATTGGGTTTGGTGGGTTGAGATACTTGAGGCATTGGTAAGAGAACTCGCAACTTTATTGACACACGCGCAAACACCACACACATACAATTAGAGACATACACTATTTAACACATTTAAAGACAGATAATTAAAGATTCGTGGAAGGACTCCACTTCTAAGTCGATACTCTGTTACGCGCAGTGTGCGAGAAGTATATTTCCTCTTCAAGTGAGAGTCTGTAGGTCAACTAATACACAAGGTTACGTTAAATATACTTCTCGGGATGAGAGACTGTAGATCAGCCAAACGTTTTTAGTGGTAGCGTTGGTTGCGCTATACTTCGCCGAGAGTCTCGAAGCCTACTGACCATTTCTCCTGAACGCTATAGGGGGCGCTCTCACCAATGCTTAGAAGGAAGCATGCTACAATTTGTTATTTACTATTCAAATATTATTTTAAATTAACATTGGTGGGACTTGTGTTCCAGGGGCCTCTCGTGGCTAGCGAGTCTTGAAGGTTTCCTACTGCCATGGATGTTTGTAGTGGTTCTCCACTTTAAACCGCTCTCTAACACGATCTAAGCGTCGTGGAGGAAGAAAAATAAGGAAGCAAACTGTTCATTTATATAGTATTAAACATTATAGTCCTTGTTGCTTCAATCAACATTCATTCATCGTCAGACTTGTGTTCCATTTATTTATCGTACAAACCCGCAACCAGACGAAAAAGACAGCATATTGCTTTCCAGGAGGTCTTATAGAAGTAACTACTCTATATTTGCATGTCATATGGGGAAAAAAACTGGAAAACATCTACCAAACACGTTTATACACATTGTCACAATCATTCTCGAATTTCCTTGTTTTTGAAAGTAGTAATTTCAAGGAATTCCTTTAGACATTAGCCGTCGGCAAATGTTTTTTTCTTTAAGAAATTCTTACGTATTTGATGGGATTGTCAAAAACAAGTTTTATTTTAAAATTACATTCGACAAAATGACATTAATTTCTACTATATCTACATATCTTTTCGAATTATCTATTCAAGCATGAATAATAAAAGGTTGATCAATAGAACTCAGCTGATTAATAACTTCCGCGGTAGATAAACACAAAAATCGAACCTACATTAGGAATAGAATTTATGAAATTGGAAAGTCTCACCCATTTATTTTACGAAATTCTTTAAATCCAATCCTTAATTATTTTAGAACAAAAACTGGACTTTCATCGATTAGATTAGGAATAGAATTACCCTGGGTAGTTCCCCCTTTATGAAATTCAAAAGCCTCACTCATTTATTTTATCAAATTTTTTAAAATCCTTAACTAAATTATTTTAGCACAAAAATTGGACTTTCCTCGAGTAGATTAAAGGTTCGGTTTGTCTCTCTACGGTCATCTTGTGCACACAAAGGCTAAACAGACCGGGAACTACAGTTTAAAGCGGATTTCGAACCTCTCACAAACATCCATGCCACAGCCAAAATTAGAACTTGAAGCCTGAGGGACCAAAGGCCAGATCACTAATCACAAGGCTATCATAGATTAGGGAAAGGATTTATAAAATTGCGAACCCTCACCTATGTAAGTCCTTAACTATTTTAGCACAAAAACTGGACTTTCATTGGCTAGATTAGGAAAAGAATTAAAATCGAAAAACTTAACCCATTTATTTTACGAAATTCTTTAAATCCTTTATTGAACTACTTACCAACTGAGACTAGATTAAGAAAAGAATTTAAGTTACCCTATAAGCCTAACTTTTAAAGCTTCTTTTTTTTTTTTGTAAAAGTTGTTTTATTTATTTTGTTGGAACAACTAATGAATAAAAGTCGAAAAAAAATTGGTGACAAAGAACTGCGTGTAATGAAAATAACCTATTCATTAGCGGTTTCGTTTATTTTTAAGTAAATGGGGATTACGTAAATTTCATTTATTGAAAAAAAAAAAACTGCATTATTTACAAAGAACGTTTAGTAAATAAAACTCAGAGAATACAATACAAAACTTCGCAATGTTTAATTAAGTATTATTAGTTTGAGATTCCTCGCGTAGATTTTTTTTAATTAATTAATTGTTAATTTAAAGTTTAATTAGAATTTTCTTTCCAAGTGAAAAATAGTAAAACTGACATCACATTTCTTACGGTATATAGAATTATAAAATTGGACGATCATATCACCATCTTTAAAAAAACTTGCAACAATATTATTACTATTTTCCTGATAAAACTTTTTTTTTGTTCTAATGCAGCTGGCAAATACTTACACAATTGTCTTGGATGCCTTAAGGCAAACGCTACACCGACGTTACTCACTTAGCACTACCCAGGAGGTGCGTGCAGCTTGAAGATAAGCTACGGACGTGGAGTAACACTACCCTCGCAACGCTTTACGATCCTATTAGACCGGGACCTACGGTTTAAAGTGGATTCCAAACCACTACAAACATTCATGGCTTCCTTCGGGACTCGAACCCGAAACCTGTGATACCATTCAGGCCCACGTACTGACAAAACTTCATCTCCACATTTTCGCTGTTGGTCGCGTAAGCATGTTGTTGCTCTAATGCAGCTGGCAATATAGAGACAGTTAATCTTCATGCCATAAGTAAGGGCTGTTATTCATTTACCACTACCCAGGAGGCACGTGTAGCTTGAAGATAGGCTTCAGACGTGATTAACATTACGCCCCCCCCGCAATGCTCTACGATCCTGTTAGACTGGGACCTGCGGTTTAAAGTGGATTCGAACCACTACAAACATCCATGGCACCGCCAGGAGTCGAACCCGGCATCTGTGGACAGAGCGCCACACGTGAGTTTGTGTTGATAGTTATTGCCCTACCGTAGTAATGGATTTTTTAATAGAAAGCAATTTACTTTTTATAACAAAACGATTGAAAAGTTGTAATAAAACATGATTATATGCATCATACTGATTATTAAGCAATATTTAGGACTTTCCTGATAGAATAATTTGACCACGAGCCAGCGCGTGATATTTCTTGAATTCCACATTACGCTTTGGCACATAAAAAAATGAAGCAAAATAATGAAAACAAGTAAAAAATGCCTTATTGTGGTACGATACTTTATCAGTAATAAATATTTTTCCATAAATGAATTATTATAAGTTGATTAAAATGATACCTGGTGGGAGGGATCGTATGGGAGTTTCCGGGTTTTCTTCCATATGATACGCAAATGCGGGATAGTTTCCTCTAAAAGTCCTCCTGGAAGGTACTTCCCTCCTTCTTCAGCGACACGGAGCCAAGGCAGACTTCTAGCTACGAGTGCTCCAGCACAACAGAAGCTGCCCTTCTTCCATGAGGCCATACGGGTTCTTGCATTTGGTCTAGATGTTACTGTCGACCAAGCGGGATAAAAAAAAAAAAAAAAAAAAAAAAAAAAAAAACAATATTAAAAAATATTTTGTTAGTGGATCACCTTCGCATCGTAACTAACATCACTCGGTTACATGTTATAAGCTTATTAGATACTATTTTTTTTGGGGGGGAAGGGGGACTCGAAGACCCTGAAGGACTGTCGTTTCTACAACTCACACTGCAAAATATTTTCTAACAATTAATAAATCTATAAATTTGAAACTACATACCTTTATAACTAGATTCTAACCTTTACTCCACGCCAATACAAGCAGGTACATCTGAAATACAGTGCCGAATAAAGTGGAGACATAACTTTACGATGCAGCTCTTGCCGCGCAAATGCGTGACTGGCAAATGAGACATCACACCTCGTGCTAGCGCGTCATTGGTTCTTTTGAGTTTATGCCACATCACGCGCTGGCGGGAGATCGGATGCGAAAGTGTTAACTGGCAAAACCAACTCAGCATGATCACTTCAATTCAATTCTGAATAATCATATACGCATCTTTCATGCGGTTATTTGAACTAGATCGCACATATCCCGTTTGCTTACGTATAAAAAATGTATCGGGTTCACGCTTTAAACCGTGTCCACATTAGGATGTGAAAGTTTTGAGCGCTATATAAAAGTTAGGAGGGCATATGAAAAGTATGCAGATTCACTTGATTCACTTCTGATTCATCAGAAAGATCTCTCGGCCTGATGGCTGATTTTTATCTCACAAGAAATGATTTTCTGCTTTTTGAAGTTGCTTGTAAGAGGTTTTTGTTTGTTGCTCTTCGGTCATTTTTTGCACATTAAGGCTAATTAGACTGGGTCCTAGTGTTTAAAGTTGATTCAGGACCACTAACAAACACCCATGCTTTCCTTCAAGATTCGAACCTGAAGCCTGTGATAATATAGATCAGAGCGCTAGCCACTTCGCCATCAGGTCGCTCGTAAATAAGAGGTTTGGTTTGGTTTGTCCCTCTACGGTCATATTTTGCACACTCTAGCTAAGTAGACCGAGACCTACAGTTTAAGGTGGATTCCGAACCACTCACAAACATCTATGCCCCCGGCCGGATGCGAACCTGAAGCCTGCGGTAAAAAACGCCTGTAGGTTTAGGTTTGGTCTGCCGCTGTACAGCCATTTTCTGCACACTTAATTAGACCGGGACCTACATCTTAACGCGGATTTAGAACCCCTATAAAAAAACAATGCCATTGCCAAGATTCGAACCTGAAGCACCAAAGGCCAGCACGCTAGCCACTCAGCCATCAAGCCGCTCGTTTATCAGAGGAGATAATATAACTGGTTTTTTGAATTCAAATAACAATGATAGGGAAAAATCGAACGTTTGGCCAAAGGATTCACATCTGGAAGAGAACCTTAGAGAAATAACACTAGACTCAGTTTAAATCTTGTAAGCAGTGTAACAAATTCGTCAACGATGAAAATTCAATCCTTGTCTCACTGAACAAAATTTGCTTGCAAAGCAATTAAAAAAAAATATTCAAATTAATAGGAAATATGTATTTGTTGTTTTAAACTCTAATTAAAAAACCCGACTCTTGGCTCAGTGGCAACGCGTGCAATCAGGATGCAGGAGTACTCAGATTCGAATCCATTGGCGGCTACCGTTGCAGTAACTGCTTTTAGAAACGAGTGATTGTGACAGCATAAAGCATGTCGCATCGACAGTCAAGCTTCCTTGCGGGTGTTTTGTTGATTTTTTTTCCTATATGACATACAAAGTGGGACAGCTAGGCCTAAAAAGTCCTCTCGGAAGTTAATGTTTTCAACTCATACATGGGTTTTTCAATGGAATACATAAGTATTAATAATACTAGTAATATCATATATAAATGATCCACTAGTATTCATAATATTTGTAATGGCATACATAAGTGATCCACTATTATTCGTAATACTAGTAATGTCATACGTAAGTGATCCACTAGTATTCATAATACTAGTAACGGCATACATAGGGGATACAATAACGGTATTATAATACACATAAATAATACATAAAGCGGAATACTGGTGGGCTACTTATGAACAATAACGGTATAATATATAAGTAGTCCACTAGTACTAAAAATAGTAAATAAATAAATAATGCAAAAATCCTCATTAAAAATAGTCATTTTCTTTTACGGATAGTTTGCCGATAAGCATATATCAATTCTGTATTCGACAGATAAAACAACCGGTCACCATAGTTTCAATGTAGTGAAGGAATTTTCTGACATGCAAGAATTATGTATAACTCATATTTTTAATGCTGACAGAACCAGGGCGTTGTATTATTAAAATGCCATTAGATTTGTTGGATTCAAATTGAAATCTGCGTTGAAATCGAACTAAGAATGAAAAACATGAGAGCAGCTGCAGGGAAAAACTGTGCAGAAAATAACTGATTTAAATGGTAATTTAAGCCAGCTCTTCTATTTTAAATAAATCCTTCTTCCTAAGTGCAAGTTTGGAGCTGGTCCTCCGACAGCAAAAACAAGCTTATAAACAAGAGCAAATTGTAAAACTAATTTACAACAGGACAAAATTAGCAATAGGCAATTTACTATAATACACAGGAAGATTAAAAATTTAGTAAATAATCATCACAATAGACGACTATCTTGAACAATTTCTCTTTTGTAATTTCTCTCTTTCTATCCCAAAGCCCTTATGGGTCAGGGAGTTCTTCACTTGACCGTTCTGGTTGCTTGTTCGTGGTGGATACTGCAAGGGATGTTCGATGTCTGGTTCAGTCTCTTTTTTCACGAACATTGCAAGGGTAGGGAACCCATTGCCAAGATTGTAGATCATTTAGCCGACAAGGCGTTGTCCGAGGTGCACCAACGAGGAGGTAGATCTACGTTGCACCTCTTGGATGCCTTAAGGCAAGCGCTGCACAGACGTACTCAATTTGCATTACTCAGAGGGCGCGTGTGACTTGAAGATACGGACGCGGAGTCACAATGCCCCCGCAACGCTCTACGATACTATTAGAACCGGGACCTACGGATTAAAGTGAATTCCGAACCACTCCAAACATCCATGGCACCGCCGGGACTCGAACCCGAAATCTGTGGTACCGAGCGCCAGAGCGCTAGCCACTTGGCCATTCAGGCCCCTTTGTCAGCTGTTTCCCTTTTCAGACTCCTGACGGACCATGATTGTATGGCCAATCATCTTTTTCGAATGAAAATATGTGCAAGCCCAAAATGCATGCTCTGCAGTCTGGGAGAGGACATGGATTCATCTCACCTTCCTGTCTGCCCTGCACTTGCTTCCTTTTCTACTGTGTAGGGTCGTTACTGGGAGGGCTATGGGCTAAACATGTCACTATGTGATTTCCTTCGATTCTCGTTGTTGCTGTCATGTTCCTTGCGTTTTATTTCTTTTTTAATTTTAACTACTTATTGTAGCCTACCATTGGAAATAAAAAAAAACATTGCAAGGGTGCACAATTGTTAGATCAGTCTTTTTTTCACAGACAAGGCAAGGGATGTTTAATGGTTGGCTTAGTTTTTTTTTTCTTGACATTGCAAGAGATGCACAATGGCTGGTTCAGCCTCTTCTTCGCGAACTTTGTAAAGGATGCACAGTGGTTTAGTGTCTCCTTCACGGACATTGCAGGGGATGCACAAAGGTTTTATATTTAAAGAATATATACAAAGGTTTTACATTTAAAGCATTTGACTAAGAACATTAAACTTTTTTTTTCTTTTAGGGTCTCATAGATTACATCATTTATGTCAATATTATTTCGATGATATATTTAATAAAACTAAATCGAGAAAAACGGAGTTTCAACCAACACATTCGGGGACTATAGTAAAATTTACACTAATAAGAAAATCATTAATTCATTGAAACAAATATTTAACAACAAACAATTGGGGCTTAAGTGAGAAATGGTCATAATTTTGAACACATCCACACATGAGACTGGGGGTGGTGCGAGCACTCCAGTCACCTCATCTGAGTGTGCAGTTGAAGTTCTGTGAGCCCGTACCCTATATTTACCAAGAATTTATAATCAATACTCCTTGTGTGCGGTGAAAGGAAATTTCAATACGAGTTTAATTTCAAGCAGTGAAATTCAGCGGATGCATCGGAATGATGAATTCTTGCAGAAATAATGGCGTTACAAATTGCTAAATCATGGGGAATTCAAAGTGGTGCTTCCAGTGGGAGGGACGAATTAATCCGATTTGCCCGCTTCCATCGGCAGCAAATAAGGGAAGCACACAGTGATTAATCCGGTGAATGACTGCAATTAATGGTTGACATGTTTCACTTCTAGTTGAAAATAACCCAACGAAATGTAAATAGATGATAATTTTACGTATTTGGTGTACCGTAATTTCAGATTCGCGGTATTGTAATTATGTTAAGATATTTGATAATTATGTGGTTTGAAACTCAAACGATAGCAGGGAATTATAAGATGACAGTATGGAAATGTATGAGAAGCAATTTTAAAGTTTTTTTTTAGTGCAGAGAGTTAGTCAAGCTTCAGTAAATATAGTTGGGCCGTTTGAGTTAGGGGCTGGGCGGGCATTGTACTACATGCATGGTATGTCTTTTAAGCTGTGTGTAAATGTTTTTCTTTCTTCGTACAACTCGTTTCAAATGTTGTGTCCGTTTCTCAAGGTTCACCTGCTACGTATACATAGTTTAAAAATCACTTTTACCTCGTGTCTCAGATGTCATGAAATGCTGCTTTACTCTACAAACCGAGTTAAATAAACGCAGTTCTCATAATCTTATCAGAGTTATCTTCATATATATCATAAATATTGTCATCATCTACAATCATAGTTACCCTATTTTCATGATGTCAGTTATCACAGAGTTATCATATCTGATGGTGATGATCTATAATAAATCATCATCATCATCATCAGAGTTATCGTAATTGTTATCATTATCATAGAGTTATATCGTGTCAACATCATCAGAGTTATCCTAATTATTATTATTATCATAGAGATACATCGTGTCGTCATCATCAGAGTTATCATACACAATTATCATATATATATATATTATGGTTATAAGCTATTTCTATGCATGATTATTGCATTTTTTATGCACACAAGAAAAGTTACTAAAATAAGACATAAATTTGAAACATGTATTTGAAAATATTTTAAATGTGTGGTGTATAATGATTAGTAAATGAAGTTTATTTCATATCTTTTAGTGTTTTTGAAGTATACACACATATTTGTGATGAATATTTTTGAAAAGTTCTATCGCTTTGAAATGCATGTCGGCTTGAACAATCAAGGACCGTTTCCGGTTAGGACTAATATATGTCAACAGATTATGGGTTTGTTTTTCAAAAATAAAGGATTTGCTATTTTATTGTCATTGCTATTCTTAAATGGCAGCTTTTCGAACGGCAAACTGCAGTTAATCAGAGATCTATGATAAAAAAGACCACAAGTGGACATACGCCCATATTTATGAGAGAGCAGAACAATTTGAGTTGATCCAAATGCTTTTTAAGATGCTTTTTGTGTAGGAGAAAGCGACTACCAACTTCCAAAAAGACTTGCCATACTGCTTGGTCTCATTAATGTTGATTTCACGCACACCAATAGAAAAGCGTATAAATCCATGGACAGATTTTAAAGTGGAAATCCAACCAATAAGAATAAAAAGAAGGGAGGGGTTTTTTGAAGCGGTTAAAAAGTGTTAGTGAGATAAAGAAAAGGAAGATTTAGTGAAAGAAAAGAGAGAAAAAAAGGGACACCTCCATCGGAGGTCTAACTTGGAGAGAAAATAAAATGGCGATGTATCAGGCAAGTTAAAAGAACAAATTTCATTTATCTGAGGTGAGCGGGCGAATAGCCATTCGGAAAAGAAAAGGGATTACGATTTTGAGACGCGAAAAGAATTAAAGGGAGATGACCAAGAAAGTTTGTGTCTTTCAACTAGACAGCACCCCTTATTCAACATTGGTTACAGCTCTATTCAAGTAAAAAATCCCCAAAACCCGAAAGAAAATCCCAATTCACCAGCGAAATGGCCGTCTACCTGAATGTCCACCGACGACGATGATTGAATTTTCCCAACAACGCTTGGTCAAAGCTGTGAGTGGTATTAATTTTAATTTTAGTTTTTCTGCTGGATGGACCCCATGAGAGCCGCATAGTTCTAACAAAGGGTTGGAAACATTGAGCAGTAATAAAATTTTAACTTTAATCTTTATTACTACTTTTTGACTCGGACTGTATAAACTGCGTCAATAGACATGTACATGACAGGTCCGAGGTTTGTTGATTATAAAACAAACAAGTAATATAAAAAAAAATTTAAAGTCAATTCCTACTTTTTTTTCATTCTATTGCAGAAGGTCCTTTCTAAATAATTTTCATTCCTTTTTCTTAAGTTTATCGGGCGCCATCTATTACTAGATACATGCAATTTAAATCTAAAAAAAAACCTTAAACTAATGAATTAAATTTAATGAATGAATTAATATTTGAAAAAACTGTATTCACATCCAGCGTCATCCACTACAAGTTAAAAAAAATGTATTTGAAGTGGAGTGGATGTCTAAAAAGTATTTTATGAACGATTGAAAATGTGAACAGGATATATATAGGGAGAGTGTGAGCTAATAGAAGGAATTGAAAAAAAAAGGTTGGAAACATTGAGCAGTAATAAAATTTTAACTTTAATCTTTATGACTACTTTCTGACTGGGACTGTATAAACTGCGTCAGTAGACATGTACATGACAGGTCCGAGGTTTGTTAATTATAAAACAAAAAACTCAATTGTTCTAACAGAATAAACTCAAATTGTTCCACCCTCTCGTAAATATTATTGCATTTCCACTTGTGGTTTATTTTATCATGGATCTGTTACTACCTGCACTTTGCTGTTCTAAAAACAGCCAAATAAAAATATCAATGGGTGAGCAGCAAATCATTTTTTTAACGTTAACCATAGTCTGTTAAATATACATAACATGGGCCCTGAATGGCCGAGTGTACCACAGGTTTCGGATTCGAGTCCCGGCGGTGCCATGGATGTGTGTGAGTGGTTCGAAATCCATTTTAAGAAGTAGGTCCCGGTCTCCTATGACTATAGAGCGACACGGATTCAAGTCAGACTTCTGCCTACGGGTGCTCCATCCCAACACAAGCTGCCCCCTTTCCCTCAGCCATAAGTTCCATACAGGTTCGTGGGCTTGGTTTAGATGTCTATCAAGTGGGATGAAAAACAACAACATATATATATATATAACATGAATAATCTACTATTATTAATTCTGATATTGTCCCATATCCGCTTGTATTTTTTGTGATCATAGATCTCTGACTACCTGACTGACAAATAAAAATATCAATGGGTGAGCAGCAAATCATTTATTCTTAGAAAACTAACCCATAATTTGTTGAATATTCATTCTACTATTCTTATAGTTGGGCCTGAATGGCCGAGAGGCTAGCGCTCTGGCGTTCGGAACCACAGGTTTTCTGGTTCGAGTCCGACGGGGCCATGGATGTTTGTAGTGGTTCGGAATCCACTTTAAACCGTAGATCCCGATCTCATATGAGCGTTGGGCGTAGAGTTGACAACCTCTCTCGTCTCGAAATGTACCAGTAGGTATACGGCCTTGGCCCACACTGGGCGGTTGCGCCAATGATGATGATGGTTCTTATAGTTATTCTACTGAAAAGCATTCAGTAATGTTTTAATTATTATTTACGGTGCCTTTTGATATTCGTATACTTTTTGCTTCAAGAGATATGAGATAAGGTTTTTTTTTTCTTTTTTTTTTTCCTAATGCAGCTGGCAAACGCTTAGAAAGCTGTCTTGGATGCCTTAAGGCAAGCGCTGCACAGACATTGTTCACTTTGTATGACCCAGGGGGCGCGTGTCACTTGAAGATAAGCCACGGACGGGGAGTCACAATGCCCCCGCAACGCTCTACGATCCTGTTAGACCGGGACCTACGGTTTAAAGTGGATTCCGAACCACCACAAACATCCATGGTACCGCCGGGACTCGAACCCGAAACCTGTGGTACCGAGAGCCAGTGCGCTAGTCACTCGGACATCAGGCCCTTTAAAAGCACCTAATCCAATAAAAACAATTAATAAATAAAAAAAAATCTCCTACTTTTTTTATCACTCTATTACAGAAAGTCCTTTAATAAATACCTTTCATTCATTTTTTTAAGTTTATCTGGGTAGATAGAAGCAACTTAACTCTGAAAAAAACTAAAATGAATGAATTAAATTTAATTACTGAATTAATATTTGAAAAAATTGTATTAACATCCAGTGTCATCCACTGCGAGTTAAAAAAAAATGTATTTGAACTTGAGTGGATGAATAAAAGTATTTTATGAACGATTGAAAATTGGAACAAGATATATATAGCGAGAGTGTGACCTAATAGAAGGAATTGAAAAAGGTATTCACATATTCCAGACAAAAATTCTGTTATTCTTCACTGTGAAACACGTACTTTAAAAGTACTTTTAAATCAATAAAATGCTACTAAGTTCAAATTTTTATATTTTAAAAAGTTATATCACATTCTCAGACAAAAGCCTAATTCGACATAGCGTTTCGTAAAACATTTTAAAACTATTTGTTTCGCTTTTTAAAGTACGAAAACATATTATAAAAGCATTTGAAGTGATATAGGTGCTTCGATTTCTCAAAAAAAAAAAAAATAAATAAATAAATAAAAAAAAAAAAAAAATAATAATAATAATAATAAAATAAATAAAAAAATTACAAAATAGTTTTGTATTATATAAAGCTGAAAAATTAAAATAAATTAAAGAAAATTCTTTTAACTTGTTGTTATCGTAAGATAAAGGGAGGCAGCTTCTGTTTTTGATGGAGCACCCTTAGGTTGAAGTCTGACTTCTGCTCCGTGTCGCTGAAGAAGGAGGGACCCAGCATTTCCGTATCATACGGGAAAAAACCTGGAAATCTCCCATCAGGTAGTCCGACCGACTAACGGTACAAGATGCTGAACATCACAAATGATCTCGAGCCTCCTCGTTTTTAATACGCTTTTATTAGTTTCACCTGTATGATTGTTTGTTTGTTTGTAACTGACTCTTTGGGCTCGATTTCGCCCTACTTTAAGCGATCCAATTTAATTTAAACGTTGTAGACTTATCAAAGACAGTGAAATATTTTGATAGGTTTATCATCTCATCGTGATTAGGATCGCCAGGATTAGCGACTTTATTTTAACTTATGAAGAGCAATTTAACCCATGTAGAATGAAAGTACCCAATACATCCAAAAACACTAAAAAACACGCTTTTAGAGTGAATCAAACTAAAAAGTAAAAAATAATTGCTAACCTAAGAATAAAATGACTGACGAGAAAATGAATGTCACTGTTCTAAAAGCTTGGGGTGCTTTGTATGACATTTTAAAACTAACTCTGCATTTCGGAATGAAACTAGTGACAAATGATAACGATA
Source organism: Caerostris darwini (assembly GCA_021605075.1). Lineage (NCBI taxonomy): Eukaryota > Metazoa > Arthropoda > Arachnida > Araneae > Araneidae > Caerostris > Caerostris darwini. The sequence goes on along the minus strand of BPLQ01009079.1, from coordinate 21,287 downwards.
GATATCGATTACCCCACGCTTTTAGAACAGTGCCATTCATTTTCTCGTCAGTAATTTCATTCTTATGTTGACAATTACTTTTTAGTTTGATTCACTCTAAAAGCGTGTTTTTTTAGTTTTTTTAAGCTATTAATTTATTTGAAACAGTATGCACAACAAAGCTGTCTTTATGCTCATCAGCGGTGCCCGTCGCCACTGAGCCACGAGTCTGGCATTCTTCAAATTTATAAGAAATAAATTATATTACTAAAAATTCGACACAATAATAAATCAAGAAAAACAAACCAAAAAAAGGAACGAGAAATACATTTATTCATAATACACAGCCAAAACATTAATACAAAGAATTGGGATCAAATACATTTCGAAAATACTCAGGGAAAGTTGAAGTCAGCATTAATTTGTGAATTATTGACATGTACATAATCACAAAGAAATGTATAAAAACAATAAAAAATGGCAATAAAAATGATCATTGTTGCATGTACGTAATATGATATCAAATATACTTCCAGTGAATTTATAGTATTAATTAATTATTAATGATGAACATGAAGATTTTAAAGATATACAAAAAGTTTTAATAACAAAATTAAGTACTATATGTTTTCCAGAAATAAAAAGAATATACACATTCATTCTGAACCATAGTAGCCATTACATAAATGGATATTTATGAAATATTATTCAGAATTTATAACAAAGAGGGAAAATTAATTTTAAATAAAAATTAATTTATTTTTCACTGTCAATAATTTGAAATTTTTTTTAAAGAAGTCAATTTAATTTTTATAAATATAATCATTTTATCAAAAATTTTCAAATATAAATATTTTTGGCACTATATTTTTAATATTTGGAGTTTAATGCATTCATATTTGAAAAATAATTAATTTGAGATTATAAAAAGGTTGATTTTGATACATGTAATGATATAAGCATGCATACTATGATGATATTAATTTTAAGGAGAATTTGATATGCATATGGATAATACTGTTTAATGATTTAATATTATTGATTATTTTTATTTCTTAAATAATATATATTAATAGTATATTATTTTACTTTATTAATAATATATATTATTTAAGAAATAAAAAAAATAATATATTAATATTATTATTATTAATAAAATAATTATATTATTTAATTAGTAATAATAATGTTAATATATTATTTATTATTTTTATATATATATATAATATATTAATATTATTTTTTTAGTATATGAATTACATATAAGTTCAACATTTATTTGAAATATATCTGATAGAATACGTATTAAAATAGCTAACAAAAATTCATTTTACTTAAAATATAAAATATTTTATTTATCATCAAAGGTAAATCCAATTATGAATTTCACTTACATTATATTTTCATTTGGAACGATGACACAAGGCATATATAATACAGCAATTACATAAAACATTTAAGTAACTAAACAATTTAAAAATGCACAGATATTGGAAAATTGTCTTTGTAAAAAGCTTTTATTGTTTATTATATGACATGCAATATACTTCTCTGACAACTAACAGCAAATAAGATATAAATGGGACAGAATTCATAAAAAACAAACAAACATTGCAACACATACGTCTTCAAACAAGGTGAAACTCAACGGTGCAATGCTGCCATACACAATACATTTTGCAATACATTATGTATTAATGGTGTAATCACATTGACTATCACTAGGAGAGTAAGGGAGAATTAGTAAAGGCTCGTTTCCACCGAGGCGTGAGGCGGCGAGGCGTCACGCGGCAGGGAAGAAAAATTTTCCGACCCTTTCACACCGAAGCGTCTGAAATCGCCTTACTCCTAGTGAAGTTCCAGTTACTTCTACTAGATGGCAGATCTACTATTGGCTCAATCCAAGTCACATGACGCGGCAAGCATTTGAGAGTTGAATGTGGGTCAACTCGAAGCGGTGGATTTCAACCGATTTCAGGTGAACTCTGTGAGGCTAGTGATTGGTCAACGCTTCAACGCCTCGGTGTGAACGAGCCTTAAGGATATTTTTGCACAATATCGTACAGCACATGGTTTAAGAAAAATTTTAAAATTCAGAAACATTCATAATAATATTTGTGGATATGACAGTCATAACAAACAGACAGCTTTCAATTTTTAAACATAGACAGCTCTTTAATTTTCAACCTTTTTTTTTTACGTTCAAAATCTTATGAATTAAAAAGGAAAAGGAATTGAATAAATTTTTATAGAAAATAAAAACAATTTCTTTCAAGAAATTAGTACAATTAAAGAAATGTATTATAATCATTAAATCGAGAAATTCAAATAATAAAAATATCTTAAGAAATAATAATAATAATTAGCAATTTAATGCATAATATTAATTCAATTTTGTTTCTTAAATAATTAAGGAAAGGTTTCCAGATTTAAATCAATAAAACTTAAAAGCAAATTGTTTTTTAAAACCATTACTTAATCAGTTATTCAATAAAAGAAAAAAAAATAAATAAAAAAAAAATTGGAAAGTTTGCAATTTATGCAAAAGTTTGCAATTTTTCAAACTAAATGTTTTTAAAAATGGTTTAATCAGTTATTCTACAATTTTTATTTCCATGAAATATTCATTAAAGTAGAATAAATTTAACCATTTCAGCAAATATTGTTGCAGCATTGTCAAATTAAAAACGCATTTGTAAAAATTATCATTTGATTCAATTATGTTTAATTTCTTTTAAATCTGATAATTAGATTTGTTAACGGCATTTGTAATAATGAAACTCTTTTTATTTTATACAATTAAAAGATTACTACTATAGTATAAAAATATTTTTGTTAAATATTTTGTATTTTCTGACAAACCTATTACAGTAGTTAATGTTTCGATACAATTTTTGATTATTCTTATTCAGTTAATTTAATTTGAAAAGTCAAATAAATTTAAAATTCGCATATTTTTTATTTAATTTGTTTACAACAAATGCAGTTTCCTGTGAATATAAATAAAATTTTCTGTTAATGTAAATACAAATGAATTAATTAATACAAAAATAAATTTCACTAAAATATAAATATTTATATCCAAATGATGCATTTTGAACAAGCAATAAATAAATTAAAAATCTTTTTAATATATTCCTTTTTCGGCAAACACATAAGCAGAGATTTTTCTTATTTTAAAATTAACAAAAAAGAATCTTATAAATGAAATATTAAACCAATATGTAAATCATTCAATTAATAAATATAATATGGAAAAATTAGAATAAATTAAATTAAAGTAGTAAATTTAATTTTAAATAGTAATAAATTCAAAATAATTTTTTTTTCTAAAATAATGAATTTGCAAATGTTTTTACAAGGACGTATCAAAGAATGTTATCAAACATTAATTAATAATTTTTTTTAAATTTCATCTGTTTTGAAATGCAATTTCAAATATTTGATATATATATATCAACTATTTTTAACATTTCCAATATAAACTTAATAATGAAAAAATAAGAATTATTACGGAATTTGAAAGCTGTCTTATTTCAGTATGAACTATTTTAATCCATGATAATATGATTATGTAATGCGGACAATTCAGTTGGGCTCTGCAGTTTAAAAATTAGCAGTAAATTCCTTTTTTTTTTTTTTTTTTTTTGGCATTTAATCAATAATTTTTGATTAATAAATGCAGTTATGAAAAAAAATGATCTAAAACACAAAAAATAATTAAAAATTTTTTTTGATATTGATTAAAAAACAACCAAAGATAAAACAGAATCTTAAATGAATGAAATTTGTCTAATGCATATGTTTTTTCTAAACAATTATATAAACTCTAAAATTAAAAAAAAATAACAATTCTTAATGAATGAATTTTTTTTTTTTTTTACAAAAATCAATGTTTCAATAGTTTTCGTGTACGATGGTAGTCTGAAAAGTGTCCGGCCTGAACTTGTAGATGGCAGCACTCATCAACAAAAGAGATGGGGCGTGTTTGCACATGCGCTGAACCTTTGCGCTGAACCTTTACGCTGAAAGCGTAAAATCCATTTTGCACGCTTAGTTGTTGTTTGACAATCGTTTGAGTTAGTTATTGTCGGTGTTTTTTGTGAAAATAGAAAAAATTGAGTATCGCGCTGTCATTAAGTATTTATTTTTGAACAGCAATTCGCAAGATTTTTGTCAAATGAGAAAGCCACCGCAGAGAAAGACGCATTATTTGGATGGGTTGAAGAGATGGGAGAAGTGTATAGAGTTACAAGGAGATTATGTAGCAAAATAAAAATTAATTTGAAAAAAAAATGTCTTTTTTCTTTGTTAGGCCGGAAACTTTTCAGACTACCCTCGTATTTATAAGAAAGCTTCATGAATTTTGCACTTTATATATTCAGCGGTTGCAATTTTTCTTAAGCTATTCAAATGGCCCTCCTCTCCAGCGGAAACCAGTTTATAGTGAAAATTCTTCTTTTGGACACCGTGTCCCTTAAGGAGTTAGGGTATGTTTGTCTCACACCCAGATGTTCATTTCTTTGAACTTTATAATACTAAAAACAAACAAATTGTTTAAAAAAAATTAATAAAACTGTAGGTAATTTTATTTCCAGAAGTGAAGAAGAAAACAAATGCAAGCAAAAAAATGTCAACCTGACAGTTATTTTCTCTGCAGACCATACGCTTTGCGTCGAGCTATTGACGGTCTAGCCGTTTCCGATAAGAAAACATGATGATTCTCGTCAGAAAGTCATGAACACGAACGTCACTGCTGTTACAGTTTTTCTGATAAAGCTACTCAAATGGTCATCTTCTTCTTAGAAACCGATTTATAGCAAAAAAAAAAAAAAAAAAAAAAAAAATTTGCCCCCTGTGTCCTTTAAAGAGTTAGGTTATGTTTGGATTTGTTTTTCTGCCTCACACCCGTAGGTTCATTTCTTTGAACTATATAATGCTGAAAACAAACACATTAAAAAAAAAAATTAACAAAACTGTAGATACTCTGATTTCCAGTAATGAAAAAGAAAAACCAAAGAAAAAAAAGTCAGCCTGACAGTTATTTTCTCTGCAGACCATCCGCTTTGCGTCGAGCTATTGACGGCCTATCCGTTTCCGATAAGAAAACATGAGGATTCTCGTCGAAAAGTCGTCAAGAACGTCAATGGGTCGACGACACAGCATTAGGCCAAGAAGGGCATGGGAGTTTAAGTATGGTTCAGTTCGCTGAATAGGTTAAAAAAACACACACACACACCCTTGTGGGAAGGGTTAAAAAAAGGAAACAAACCCTAAGTAAGTAGATTCGCGAACCCAACCGAACTGCCGAGAGAAACATTTATTTACCAATGGACACGCACAGAGTGGATGAGGAAGGTTTTCAATCGGTGCAGGCGAAGATCTACTTCCCCTGGCTGTTGCTGCTCGAGTTGCTGTTGTAGACGCAGTCCCTCAGGTTGTTGAAGGAGGTGGACTTGCGCATGCGCAGGCCGCAGAAGCCGATGTTGCGGTAGAAGTAGGCGTTGGGCAGCACGAGCACGGAGCGCACGAGCAGGTAGGTCAGGGTGCGCCAGTTCATCAGGGAACCCCACTGGGAGGTCATCAGGGCTGCAACGAATCAGAGCTTCAGTGATAGCTTCGGCAAAGTGTAGGTTTTGACCCGAAACAAAAATGGAATGCTTCAGTTATGTAAATTTATTTTACATCTCCTGCTGGACTTCATTCCCCCCCCGCAAGAAAAAGAAAAATGCGATCTAATAATCCTTTAACAGATGATGAAATTGCAAATGTGTTGGCTGAACTTTAGAACGAGTGATGTTAGTTAAGATAGCGATGAAGAGTTCATTCCTCCCCAAGTTGGCCGTTTTAATGTCATTGTAATCAACTTATAATAATTCATTTATTTTAATTATTTGTGATAAATTAATACACAGTCCAGTCCCATTAATGTGACCCCCACCTACTTTCGACGTCAACGTGAAATAACCCATCACAAGAGGCAGGTTGCAGCACATTGCAGGGGAGTGTATACAAAAAATTCCACTTAAAAAACACTTAATACTTAATACCTTCACTTAATAAGCACTTCACTTAATACCACATTACACACTCCACTTAAAGGTTTCAGTGACTCCACACTTCACTTAAAGGTCCATTGACAGGTGGTCACATTAATGTGGCTGGACTGTATACATTTTGTCACTTAATTTAATTATTTTGCTTCATTTTTATATATTAAGCGCCAGTACGTAACGTGCCATTTAAGAAATAATTTTAACTCCATTACCTAACACGCATTGGCGAGTAGGTAAAATAATAAGGAACGGCATTCGTCCATTAGGAAAGGCTTCAATATTACTTAGTAATCATTGTTTTAGTAATCATCATCACACGCATAATCATGTTTTATTATCACTTTTCAATAATATTTGTTATAGAAACCCCATTTCTACGGGGTGGGGGGATATGAGCCCAACCTCATGTGAATGGCATTCAAAGTGCTAAACGAAGAAAACGATACAACTATTATTTAAATGTAAATTGTTTTTCTTATTCTTCATACTAACTCGCAATGAATTTTTTTCTTCTTTTCACCTTGCTGTAAAAAATTATGTAATATATAACCTGATTCATTAGCATCATTTTACATTTTGCTCATTTATGAAAATAAAATAAATAAATAAACAATAAACAACGCCAACCCATTTGCTCTCGAAACATTGTTTTTCTGTAAATGAATTAGTTAAACCAGAAAGGTGATTCTCATACCTCTAAATGAGGAGAAACACCGAAACAAGGCTGTTTTCAGTCTGTTTTCAGCTTCAAAAGCAATATATTTTAAATGAAATGCTGCTTATTTCTTATAAACAATTCTATCTAGACCTTTTTCTTCTCAAAAGAATGAAATTTTGCTTTAGAACAAACAAAAATATAGTTTAGGAGAAGTGGGGGAGAGAAATTAAATACTGTAAAACTTACTATTCAAGCCTAGCAAAATGAATTTATGTGGCGAAATATAATAAATGATAATATATCTTGATAAGTTTGAAGCAAAGCATAATAAATTATACAAAAAAAATAACAACATAGATTAACTTAAATAGATGGCATTATGTTGTATTATAATCTACTAATTTTTATAAACTATTCTATCTAGAAAAAATATTATGCCTTCTTTCCTCTTATAGGAATGAATTTTTACTTTAGAACAACCAATTATAATACAGTGAGGAGAAGTGAGGAGAGAAATTAAATGCGGTAAAACAAGCTATTCAAGCAAAGTAAAAGGAATTCACTGTGCAAAATTTAATTTGTGATAATATGTCTTGATAAGTTTTAAGCAAAGCATAATAATGCAGAAAAAATAGCAACATTAATTAACTTAAATATTAACTTATTATACACAGTCCAGTCCCATTAATGTGACCACCACCTGCTTTAGACGTGAACGTGAAATAATCCATTACAAATGGCAGGTGGCAGCACATTGCAGTGGAGTGCATATGAAGAATTCCACTCAATACCCCACTCCACTTAAAGCCAGAATATACAAGAGTGTCTATTCTGACTTCTGACAGGGGGTCACATTAATGGGACTGGACTGTGTATTATCTAATAATCTACTCATTATTTATGAACATTTCTATCTTGAAAAAATATTGTTTTTTCTTACACGAATGAAGGTGAAGGAGAAGTGATGTGAGGAGAAGTTTAGGAAAAGTGAGGTGAAATATTAAATAAGGTAAAACATACTATTTAAGCATAGCAAATTGAATTTATGTTGCGAATTTAAAGGAGTGATAATAAGTCTTGATAAGTTTGAAGCAACATAAATTAACATAATTGAAAAACATAGTTGAAAATAGCAACATAAATTTACTTAAAATAGATGCCGTAATACTATCTTATAAATAAAATATCCACCTTGTGATAAGTGACGTTGTCTAAAAACATTCAATTTGAAAGTTTCAACTTGAAATCAAACAATGCTTAAAGCTATATTTCAAATTCAAATAATTCTTAATTTTATTTAACGAACGAACAATTAGCGATTAATTTATTCTGAGAAAAAAAAGGAAAAAGCTGTTACACTTACCTAACACCTGCAGGGCATGGCAGAGAGCAGTGGCCAGCAGGAGTGTTCGAACCACCCCCTTATCCATGGTGCCCCAGAAAGACCACATCAGAAATGCCAAAGCTGAAACGGAATTAGGATACGATGAAATATCTGAAGCTTATCAATATTATCTTAACTAATTTATCATGCGTTAAGATTTTCGTTTGTTTACTATAGCTTAATATTGCAGCATTTTGTCATTGTCTTTTTTATTAAGTTTGTTTACGTAAAGAGAAATTCCCCTAAAATCAACTCAAGTACCTCTTAATCGCAATATTTTTATTCATCCTAAAATGATCATCTCCTTCACTGAAAACTATGAGTTATGAAGAGTTTAAAAATTGTAACTACTTTGATGTTTAGAAAAGATATATAAAAAAATGAGTGCATAAAATGTTTGATAGATATTTTTCCTGCCAAACCACCTACACAGCGTTGAGGTATTGTTGATGGTCTTGTCTTTTTTGGTAAGAAAAAAAACCATGTGAAGTTTGCAGATAAATATTTTCATCGAATGTCTGGTAATGAAAAACAATGTTCTAAACCCTGATTAACACGATATCCACACCGCTGAATGGGTTATATGTTATTGAATAGTTACAAAATTAAAAAGTGTTTCATAAATCTTCCAGAAATATTATTCATCAGCTGTAAGTCTTAGATTAAATAATTAAAACAGCAGTAATACATGAATCCCTTAGAATGAATTAGAATTAGTTCTGCTTAGTTCGAATTAGAATTAGTTTTGATTATTTCTTAGAGATTGCTTTTGATTTATTAATGCCACATGGCCTTTTTGGACCTGGTTTAAGGAACTAAATCAGGGGGATAAGCAACAACAACAGAATTAATTCCAAAATGATAAAGTGTTTCTCTATCTTCTGGCACCTCTAATGAATTTCCAGGTTTTTCTTCTTCTTCTTCTTCTTTAAAAACAAGTAATATAAAAAAAAAATTTTAAAGTCAATTCCTACATTGCAAAAAGTCCTTTATAAATAATTTCCATTCATTTTTTGTAAGTTTATCTGGCGCCCTCTATTGGTAGATATATGCAACTCAAATATAAAAAAAACTAAAATTAATGAATTAAATTTAATGATTGAATTGATATTTGAAAAAACTGTATCAACATCATGTGCCATCCACAACAAGTTCAAAAAAAATGTATTTGAACTCGAATGGATGAATAAAAGTAATTTATGAACGATTGAAAACGTGAACAAGATATATATAGGGAGAGTGTGAGCTAATAGAAGGAATTGAAAAAACCAAACGGATGAATGTTCAATTCAAATTAATAGTTGGGGATGGAATATAATGTTGGGGTGCGCATTTTGAAGACCACAAATCCGTAGGCTTAAATTAATCTGTAAATAGTATCCACAGATACTATTATACAGTATGCGAGGGTCTACTTGAAATAAAAAATGACATGATTTCTCTCGTGTTGAACTCTGAGAAGAAGAAGAAAAAGGGAGCGACGCTTAAATAATGTTGGATAGCTTATTTTGAAACGATATGATGTTAAATTTTATATTAACGTTATGTTATCTTACTTTTTTTTATAAATAAGTAAATAGAGATGGTGTGTCTTAAAAATAGTGGAAAATTGTGATTAGATTTACATATAAATTTTCAATATAAATTTTAATAAAATACTATTAGAATTTAATTTAAAAAATTCACTTAATCCTGTAAAAAAAATACCTTCCAGCTTTTAGTAATCTAATTGTCTAATGGTCATTGTGGTTTTTTCTAAAAATTTAACTGTATTTCTTTAAAGTTATTGTTAGCTAGGGATTCAATATTTGATGAGTGAGTGACAATGTTTCTAGAACAGGGGTTGTCAGTCCAAATGATCTTGCGGCACACCTTGGAAATATATCACACTTCCACTGGCCGCATGTGAAATTATATATCCCCATATTAGCTTTAGACACACTGTAGACATTTTTTTGGAGTGAATGAGGAGCATAATGAGTTATTATTATTGTGTTTACCATTATTCTTACATGTAAATATACATAATATAATAATAATGATACTAAACGCACAATTTAAAGAAATATAGAACACTCAAAATGAAATATAAAAAGTATATGAATATAAACGAAGTAAAAAAATGAAATCGTTAAAAAATATTTATTTTACTGGTGCGATATTGGTTTCTCCACTCTTTCACTTAACTTTTGCGAATCGATCTCAATTTAGGTGTTTGCACGTCATAATGGGTGTTGCCGGTGAGCGGCCGTTATGTTTGAGCGTGTTTTGTGTTGGGTCAATTTCATTTCATAAAAAAAAAAAATGATTCGCATGTGTAAGTTGAACCAAAGGGGCTAACAACATGAACTAAGAGTATGGTGTGCTCAGCTATCAATTATCAACTGTGTGCATCTAGGGATTGTCACTGAGGTCTCTTAAAATGAAACATATAACCTGTTATACTAGACTTTCCAAGATGAGAGAGCATCATGAGTTCGCAGAATATAATTTAACTATTCTGCGAACTCATAACCGTAAACTCATAAATAAATCATATCTGCCATATATTCGCAATATTATATATATTATTTATATTCGCATACATATTCGCATATATATTCGCATACAATTCTATTATTTTAAAATCAAATTTAAATTTTTTCATAATTTCGACAGTACATTTTTGAATATATGGAGGCACACATAATATATTCGTTTAATACATTGGTTTTCACTACATTGGCTATTATAAAATAAATATATTTTGTAAAAGTGGAATAAATCTTACTGCCCGATAAAATATTGAAGGCGGGCCGCGGGTTGGCCACCCCTGTTCTAGAACTCACGAGAAAATTGACAACACTACAAAATTATTTTATAATCTACCCCAGACAGAGATTAAACGCATTCACACCAGAATGAGCAAATCTGATTTGGGTAACAATTGTATTAATGAGATTACTTGGACTCACTGCATGTCCACTCTATAAATCCGTTGCAGTTCCAGCTAATTAATGACGAGGATTTCAGTGTAAGCCAACCTACAGACAATGGAGTTTTGATGACAATATGTCCACGGCAAGTCACTGACTAATTTGAATAATCGGATTAGAACTTTGCAACCTAATCTACAATTGATTGCGACAGATTTCATCTTTCATGTAGGCATGAAAATGTTTTTCAATTCCTTCTATTAGCTCACACTCTCCCCATATATATCTTGTTCAAATTTTCAGTCGTTCATAATACACTTTTCATTCATCCCCTCAAGTTCAAATACATTTTTTTTTGAACATGCAGTGGATGACACTGGATGTGAATACAGTTTTTTTCAAATATTAATTCATTCATTAAATTTAATTCCTTAATTTTAGCTTTTTTTTCTAGATTTAAATTTAAAAAATAAGTTAAGTTAAAAAATGAATGAAAATTATTTATAAAGGACTTTCTGCAATAGAGTGAAAAAAAAGTAGGAATTGACTTAAATTTTTTTTTTTTTTTTATATTACTTGTTTAATGATTTATTTTTTACTGAGGGTTTGCATTAACATAGTGGTGAAGGACTAGGCTTTTTGAATTGGGGAAAAAATTCGTTAAGAAAATGGATATTAATTTTTAAATAATTAGTGCGAAATGAAATTATAGAATAACGTTTAATCGATATTTTTCTCTACTAATTAAACATAATCCAACTAGATAAATAACCATCAACACCAATTGCATATGTTGAGATGACAAATGGATGGAAAAACGCACATTATTCTATTATGGAGAACGACACAAATTCTTTCTCTGACCGCGGGAAAGCAATTAGATCTATGTATAAAAAATCATAAACGAAGGAAGAGCTAATGTCTTGAATAATATATCCTATTTTAAACATTAAAAATGGTACAAAAGTTTTTTCAATCTGCATTTTTCTCGTTTTCGACATTATAGCATATGAGGAATATAAATAATATTTATTGTCATTTAATATTTCTTTCATATTAAAATTCTTTTTGTTGAATGCTAAATATCAAGATTTTATTTTGGATAACGCAACAGATGTCAATCCGATTGATATCTTTATCATTTTATAAAGATTATGCGTATTCTAGATAATGTAATACATGTCAATTCAAGTGATATCTCTATCACCTTATAAAGATTTTATTTTGAATAGTACCACGCTTGTCAATCCAATTGATATCTCTATCACCTTAAAAATTTTATTCTGGATAATGCAACATATGTCAATCCATTTCCTATCTCTGTCTCCCCTGTATCCACAATAGTTTTATGCAGAGTCAATCCTTGTGAGTCGTGAATTGTAATAGCAAAAGCTAATTGTAGAGGAAATGTTTTCCAGAACAGTTAACATTTAAATTTTTTCCAAAATTTCGTGATGGTGGAATCGAAACATAACCACTATTTTCATAAGTTAGTTGTGTGTAGTTTTCAAATTCAACCATTATTACTCTTGAAACCTGACCCAATAGATAATAATTTTTTCGTATCTTAACGCTCCCGTTTACAAATCCCTTTTCAACCCACAAATTAGAGTGGCTTTGTTTTCTGATTCCCAAATCGCAATTCAGGCTTTTGGCTCAACTGGCACTCCCGTATCGGATGAAGTCTTTCTGTGTCGGAATCACTTGCGATTTATTGTACAAAGTTAAAGTATCATGTATATGTATAAATAATGTATAGTGTTATTGTAGTATTAATATGATATATTATATTGCTATTTTTGTCGTTGTTGTTTCTTATCCTACTTGGTTGACAGCAACATCTAGAACAAGTCCATGGACCAGTGTGTACTAGAGAGACGAGTCATGCTAAAGGGTAAAAAATGTAGCTTCTTTTTGTCCTTGCGTCATAGAGTCATGGGGCACCCTAAAGATTGGTTTGGTTGGTTATTCTACGGTCATCTTGTGCACACTTTGGGCTAAATAGACTGTGACCAACAGTTTAAAGTGGATTCCGAACCACTCCCAAACATCCGTGCCACCGCTAGGATTCGAAACTGAAGCTTGTAATACCAAAGGCCAGAGCGCTAGCCATTTAGCCACCAGGCCGCAGTTTTGGAGGAGATGCCCGTTGTGCTTCAGTGGATACTTGGACAATGCTGAGTTTATGGAAAAGAACAGGCTGATTTCCTTGCAAGAAAGGGCTCAAGATTGTTCCAATCAAGATGCTCAACACTACCCTACTATTCTAAAAAGCTGTATATAAAACACACAGTGACTAGAAATTATGAATTACTGTTGCTTGATGGGGCCTGAATGGCCGAGTGGCCAGCACTCTGTCGCTCGGTACCACAGGTTTCGGGTTCGAATCCCGGCAGTGACCTGGATGTGTGTAGTGGTTCGAAATCCACTTTAAACCGTAGGTCCCGGTCCTAATAGGATCGTAGAGCGTTGAGGGCGGCATTGTTACTGCGCGTCCGTGGCTTATCCTCAAGTTACACGCGCCCCCTGGGTCATGCAAAGTGAGCGACGTCTGTGCAGCGCGTGCCTTTAAGGCATCCAAGACCAAGCTGTCTAAGTGTTTGCCAGCTGCATTAGAACAACAACTGTTGCTTGATCGAATGCAGACAAAGCGATGGAAAATTGAGGATCTTCTCGCAAGCGGCCCACGTCGTGTAGCTGTTAATCAGTTCTACCTTTTAACAAGTCACGACTAAGTGAACATCTGCATCGAATTGGGATTTTCGAACCACCAAACTGCCCTCCTTGCGATTTGGCAGAACTCATGAACCGAACTCAACTTCATCGTTGCTTGGCATTTCATGGTGAATCCGAAATACGGGCAAGCTAGAACATCTTAAGGCAGTGACTTCGGTAAACTTTGTTGAACTCTTTTGTGTACTATCTCTATTTCATTCTGTATTCTCTCCCTTTTTGTGTTGTCTTGTCATTGTAAATAAAAGGATCCAATTGATCCATCCGATAACTCCGCAGTTATTAATTTTGTTGTAGAATAACTATTTCCTATTCAATTTGCAATAACCTACGTCCAATCTAGGTGTAGCAAATAACTATAAGTAGTAAAGAGTAATTATATAAATAAAGACAACGATTGAATGATTTTAAAGATACATTCATAGCCTTTCATGAAACGTGTAATTTTTTATAACATTTCTTTTAGATAAATAATAATAAGTTTCATTTAAATCTTTCATGATTTTTTTTTAGTGTGACCCAAAAAATGTATACCTACCTTTTTTAATATCCCCTTCAAATATTCTTTTTAATTTTCTAAATCCTCAGAATAATATTCTTATGCAAAATGTTTTATTTTTGATCTTATGAAAACGCTTTAACTATATACAAATATAAATTATTCTCGATTAATCGATATGTACAGAATCGAAATATAAAAAAAGTACCAATATGAATTTTTTAACATAGATACTTAATATTCAATGTGTATTGGATGTCATAATGAAGAATATGAAGAACTTTCAATATGAACTTTTTAAGTACTTTTTGCAAATATCGTCCATTTTGATGTCATTTAAATTAATATTAATTAAGTTATACTATTAATTAAGTGTTAATTATAAACTATTAACTGTTAAAAGAAGTGTTAAATTGAATTGCTTATTTCCGATGTGAGATCATTTGCTAACAAGTAATATTAAAAAAAAATTAAATCAATACCCAATTTTTTTTCACTCTATTGCAGAAAAGTCCTTTATAAATAAAGGTGAAATTTTTCTCTCACATCTGGCGCCCTCTACTATTAGATACATGCAACTTAAATCTAAAAAGAACTAAAATGAATTAAATTTAGTTGCTGAATTAATATTTGAAAAAAACTGTACTAACATCAAGTGTTCATCCACTACAAGTTTGAAAACAAAATGTATTTGAACTGGAGGGGATGAATGAAAAGTATTTCATGAACGATTGAACATTTGAACAAGATATATATAGGGAGAGTGTGAACTAAGAGTATGAATTGAAAAATCGGAAGTGCAAAGGTTACATTTTCCACAGAAATAACATACAAGTGTATCTAATTACTTGATCATTCAGTGCACATGTGTTTCTTACCGAGGGAGGTGCAGCCGTAGAATCTGCAAGCCAAGTCATCTTGGGGAGAAGTCTCGTCTCTCCTTGGTAGGTCGTACGAATTTTCAGGAAAGAATAAATTCTGTAAAAGAAAGAAGATATTAATTATGATATGTGGCCTGACGTCATGAAAATAAATTGGCCAAAGCAAATTTATTAATAAATCTTTTATAAAATGAAAACGGAAGCGTTTTCTTCGAATTCTTATGGTATTCTCCAGATCTGGCCCCCAGCGACTTTTTCCTGTTCTCAGACCTCAAGAGGATGCTCGCTGGACAGAAATTTCGCGCCGATGAAGAGGTAACTGAAGCCTATTTTGAGGCTAAAGACAAATCGTACTTTAAAAATGGTATCGAAAAATTGTATGACCGCTATAATCGTTGTATCGCCCTCGAAGGCAACTATATTGAATAATAAAATCAAATTCTATATAAAAAAAAGAAATTTTTCTATGCCAGCCTACGAACTTTTCAGCCCACATGCTAGTAGCATCTGATGGCAAATATTTCACCCTCACCATCAAGGCTGATAGAGTTATCGAGATCACCAATAGTAGGCTTGTAAGTGGTCACATTTTTGGTCTTATGTACCACTGATGTGTACTGTCGGGTGATAAGGGGAAGGCAGTACCTGCCTTACATTTGTGTGTGGTATGGGAGAAAACCCGAAAATCATCCACCAAGCAGCTTGAACTATAGATGCTAGATGCTTTATACGCATTGTTACAACCGGGGGCCTAAATGTCTCTCTAGCACTCGGTGCCATGTATGTTTGCAGTGGTTCGGAATAGACTTTCTAGGTCCCGGTCTAATAGGATCGTAGAGCATTGCAGGGGTAATGTGACTCCGCGTCAGTAGACTATCTTCAAACTGCATGTGACCCCTGGGTAGTACGAAATGAATAACAGCAGTGCAGCCCTTGCTAAAGGCATAAAGATTAACCTGTCTCTGTATTGCCAGCTGCATTAGAACAGCAACAACATTGTGACAACAGCCATCGAATTTCCTCGTTTCTGCAAACAGTGACTACCACAGCGTCACCAGAGAATTTAAACGTCTACCCTCCTGCACGCTAGCTTCCCACGTTTTCACATTCGGGCGAGAAGGAAAATTCGAACGAGGGGATTTTTCTAAATTCGAAATACATCTGTTCTCTTTAATGAAACGAAGAGGCGACTCACGTTCAGCCCGAGCAGCGTGAAGATGAGGGCCACGGACAGGTGCCACATCCAGTAGCCCCTGGGGAACTTGACGTAGAGGTGCTCGTTGTGGCCCAGCAGTTGGCTGATCTGAAAGAGAACAATTACGATTAAAGCTCATAATAAAATAGTATTTTAATGGAAAAGTATAGAAAAAGTATGAGTAGTATAATATAAACAACTGAAATCTGCTCGGCAAATTTCAACTTATCATGCGTGAACATTCGAGAACGGATGAATAAACTCGGGAATAGGCCAATGTTTAATAATGCACGAGATATAGGAAGCAATGGATTGGAATACTACAAGAATGACCAAATTCAACAGTCATATGAATATAGCAATGTTGAATAGATCATTCATGAAATAATCAATTTTTAATATATCACACATATTAAAAAGAAAAAACACCGGTACACATATATGCCAGCGTGTTTGATATTGTTAAAACATGTTAGAATCGAATTCTACAATAATCTAGAAAAATCATCTGCCGTTTAAAAACAGCGCTTGATGCATTTGCAGAGTGTTTGGATGTTTACCTTTGAGCGATGGATGTCTCCATTGTCGGTTTCGCCCACTCCCAGAATCTTCCTCGTCTTCAGTCGGCTGTGCAGGTCTCCGCTACTGTGCTTCCTGGAAAAGAAAAACATCCATTGAAACTTCAGGAAATGAATTGCACCGGGATGTGACATCAGTTTATTTGCATCACTCACACATTCGATGTATCATTTCATCATTATCATTTGAATTCAGTAAAATAGGCATTGTATTTCACAGATGCATAGACAACGGCCGGCTTTTGCTTTTCTAGTGCCCCACATTAACAAGTAACATAAAAAAAAAAAAATTTTTTTTTAAAATCAATTCCTACTTTTTTCACACTCTGTTGCAGAAAGTCCTTTATAAATAATTTTCATTCATTTTTTTTAAAGTTTATCTGGCTCCATCTATGGGTAGATACACGCAACTGAAATCTAAAAAAAAAAACTAAAATGAATTAATTAAATTTAATGAATGAATTAATATTTGAAAAAACTGTATTCACATCCAGCGTCATCCACTACAAGTTAAAAAAAAATGCATTTGAACGAATGAAAAGTATTTTATGAACGCTGGAAAATTTGAACAAGATATATATAGGGAGAGTGTGAGCTAATAGAAGGAATTGAATAATACAGTAATCGCTCTTTGATCCACCATTATTTGGTTCGAATCTGGCACCGTTCGAACAATTTGCTTTCGGATTTTATCGTGTGGATTCAGGCATTTGTTGATTTTAACAGTGAGGTTGCCACACAGGACTGCAAGCATTTCCGCTGAATGTTCATCGTAACTGTCAGTTGTAATTTTAGTATAACCTAGAACTCATAAATTTGTGTATAATTCGAGATGTTTTTGAAGAAAAGATCTGAATAAAGGGACAAAGCGATATATCACATACATTTTTAAAACAATAAGACAGGTGTGTATTTTTTTTCTAGTCATACAGCAGCTTCACGCAATTTGTTTTCGCTATCATTGTATAAAATTAATTTTTTATTTGTATTGTATTTTTTATCAATACAATAATGTTTAATTCAATTCATGCTCAATGTATGAGTTTTGATTTTGTTTTTGCTAAAATAACAAAACACATCGTTGCTGTTCATACAATTACAGAATGTGCATAAACATATTAAATAAACACATGCTTCAATCATTTAAATTTTTTTCTAGAGTGATTTATCCTTGGTATTCCATTAAAACTGCTCTAACACTCGATAATCCAGGACAGCCCCAGTTTCATATGGAAGACAGTCCCGAAAACTACTACCATGTAGCTCTACTACTGACGGCAGACGTTTTGCACATTTTGGCACAGTCGCTATCTAACAACAATTAGTATACAATTATTAAAATTGTACAATACAATTACAGTTACAATTGTATTAACAATTACATCTATAAAAATACAACTGACAATCGTAATTGTAAACTATAATTGTCAAACTACTGCAATTACTATACCACAAATTGCACAACGCAATACCACAATTGGATTACTGCCATGAATTGAATCTAATCATTTCTGAAACGAGTGACTGCATCTCACTGTGCCACCAGGATTCGAACTTCGAGAATTCTGCACACTAATTGCTCACGGACACTTTTGCACTTGCTGGCAAAAATCGAGCTTAATAATGAAACACTTAATAAATTCCACGCATTAAATTCTTTATTTACTTTTCATTTAAATTATATTATGTTATGTTATTTTATTATAATGTTTATATATATAAAGGAAACATTTATGTTATAGGTAACTAACAAGTTTTTTTCTGAATACTGAAGGATAAGTTATAGTGAATATATCTCCCTCTTAAACTATTTGTGGATGTATAATTGAGCATACGAAAAAATTGAATATCTATACATAATTTAATATAAAGAGTTATTTTAAAGATGCATTCAACTTTGTTCCAGTGTAAGAGACTAATATTTATTGGAAACAATTTATTATCCAAATACAGTAATGGTCTGAAGTCACGCGAAAGGTGGGCAACAATTTTGCCTGCATATAACTTTTGCATAAATAGGATAAAGGACTAATGGAACAACTAGTTTAGTACAAAAATATTCAATAAAATTGCATTTCTTTATACAGTCAAAGCTCTATAATAAACCTCTATAACTCTCTAAAATACTCTACAATTATTTTGAAGATTAGACGTTTTTTGATTACAAGATTGTAAAGATTTTCATTTTCTAAAATTGTCACTTTTACTTTCATGAAAATAATTACAAAATGGAAAAAAAATTCTTCACAATAACTGAAAAAATAATTCTCTTTCTCTTAATAATTCTTAGTAAATGAAAAAAAAAAAAAATACTGATTACGCTGAAGATTTTTTGCAATCAAAAAACATTCAAAATAGAGGAAATTGATAAGTCAAATTTAAAAAAACAAATATAAAGAAGGTTATTAAAAAGTTTCATAATAAAGAAATCAATAGAGCAGTGGAGAGAGTGACTGATAATTAAAAGTACTCGTACACTAACTGTGAATTAAAATTTTCTTTAATGATTTTGCACTTATAGAATAGTAACATACGTGACAAGTACAAGTACAAGTAACATAGTGACATAAGTAAAAGTAATATAAGTGAGTTAGTCATAAATACAAGTTACTTAAGTCGGTAAGTCGTAAGTATAAATCCGTAAATCATAAGTACAAGTCGCATAAGTTGTTAAGACCTAAGTAAAGATGCGTAAGTTGGCAAATCATAAATAAAATTTGCTTAAGTAGATAATTATAAGTCGCATAAGTCTGTAAGTCGTAGGTATGAGTCATATAAGTTAGTAAGTCGGAAGTACAGGTCGCAAAAGTCCGTAGTCATAAAAACAAGTCGCATAGGTTAAAAACAAGTCGCATAGGTTGTTAAGTCCAAAGTAAAGACGCGTTAGTCGATAAGTCGTAAGTATAAGTCGCAAAAGTCAGTAAGTCGCAAGTACAAATCGCGTAAGTCTGTAAGTAAGTATCATAAGTAAAAGTCACACAAGTTGTTATGTCCTAAGTATAAAATCAGGAGTCGGTGTAGTAATATAAGTTGCTTAAATCGATATGTATTAAGTATAAATCGCAAGTACAAATCGAGTAAGTCTGTAAGTCGTAATTATAAGTCGTGTAAGTCCGCAAAAAGAAGAATCGTAAGAATAAATCGCGTAAATCGTAAGTATAAGTTGCATAAATCTGTAAGTCGTAAGTATTTATACTTACGAAAGATTATAGTTAGCAGATTATTATTAGTAGTGATTATAGTAGTAGTTAGAAAGATTATAGAAAGTATTTATATTTACGATTTACACTTAAATCACAGGTATAAGTTGTTTAAATCGGGGCAGTATTTATAAAACTGAAATGATTACAATTCATAATATATAACAAATGCAAACATTATCTTTTTGTTATTAAAATTAAAGTTATCTCAATATAAAAATTACCAAAGGTTGAAACATTACAAGTATAAACGTTAAAATATTGAATATTAAACTTAAAAAATAATAATAATAGTGCTAAACATATAACAGCTTCAGGAAAATTTCTGCGCAACTGCAACAACTAAAGACGGAAATAAGGCACCTGGAACAAAAGCTCAGTTGGGCCTATTTTAACATAAGGCACATTTTAAAGGGCACACTTTTAACAATCAGAAGAAAAATTTCAAAGCGCCATCTCCCTCTTAATCACTTCGCAGTCGAAGTGTCTTTGGGGAACGAACACAAAACGGAAAAGTCGAGCGTAAAATTTTAATAAGGTCCTAAACAATGGCTCACTGGTTCGAAGTCCATGAATAATTACGACTGCATCCTTTTCCACATCGCCGGCTTCCGATTGCCAAAATACAAAACTCGGAACAGTACAGTGTGAACTGTAATGTATTATGGAAACAGTTGCAGAATTTTAAAGCAGAACTTATATTATTTAAACGCAACTAACTTTGTACCAGTAACTTCAAACTGAACGCTTACGATAATAAACGAGTCACGCAGGATAAGAAGCAGTGGGAATACACAAAAGAGTAGCAATGAGTAGCAAAAGAGTACAATGTATCTCATAATTCTGTTGAAACGTGACAATATTGAAAATTAGAAACAAAAAAAGGAAACATTATTTTCCCATTGAGATACATAAGCTTTAATGCAAGAAGCATCTCAAGTATTTTCTTGTCGGATATCTATGGTCCTCATATTCTGTTTACAAAGACTCTTTATAATTTCAAAAATGTGTTGCAAAGGGAAATGAAAATATATATAAGTGGAAATTATTACAAAATGTTGCGTATTAAAATATAGCTTAAGTGTCTTTTGCCTCATTTGACTTTAATTTAATATATCTCTATACGGGCCCCATGAGTTACATAAAGTGCATTAAGATGGTACTCTTGCCATGCTCGCTGTAGTAGTTACGCTGTGTACACAACTTTAA
>BPLQ01009078.1:0-23119 GCA_021605075.1 Caerostris darwini | reverse complement strand
CAATCATAAAATAATTTATCATTATTATTATAATTATTTTGTTTAAATTGTCTTGTATTTTGAATTAAAAACAGCAGAATATTATTACCTTGGACAATATAGATGATAATCTTGATAATTATAAAATCAATTATTAAAGTAGATCCATGTGTGATTAAAATAACGCAATACACAACAATATAAGTCTAATTAATTTTTAAACAGCAATTAAAAACAATTATTTTCCAAACAAATTGATTTATATAGTCTAAATAATAATTTGTTTATTTGCTAAACATGAACAAAACAATCGTAATCTTTACTAGATAATCCGAAGTTCACAAAGTAGCACACTATCCAGTACTACAGTGAAGTGGCAAAAGTCATGGGATACCTCTTAATATCATGTCGGCCCTCCTTTCGCCCGGCGAAGTGCAGCAACTCGACGTGGCATGGACTCAACAAGTCGTTGGAAGTCTTCTGCAGGAATATTGAGCCATGCTGTCTCGATAGACGTCCATAATTGTGAAAGCGTTGATGGTGGCAGGATTTTGGGCACGAACGGGCCTCGATGATGTCCCATAAATGCTCGATGGGTTCATAATAGGAGCGTCTGTAGGTGGCCAGATCATTCGTTGGAATTGTCAGAATGTTCTTCAAACCACAGTACGAACAGTTTCTGGCCCGGTGACATGGCGCATTGTCATCCCATAAAATCATCTTATTTTTGGGTACATGAAGTCTATGAGGAATGGCTGCAGTGATCTCCAAGTAGCTGGTGTATAAAGCATTTCCAGTCAATGTTCGGTCGGGGAGGGAATCGCACCAGAGGACCAAGTCCATGCCATGAAAAAACAGCCCACACTGGCTACGGAGCCACCAGCTTGAACAGGGCCTTGCTGACAGTTTGGGTCCATGGCTTCGTAGGGGTCTGCGCCACACTCGAACCCTACCATCAGCTCTTACCAACTGCAATCGTGATCGGACCAACAGTTACTGTGGAAACAGGTTATTTTTATTCTAAAATAACATTTATCTTCCAGTTTAGCTTTTGCCTTTGAGATGTTACCAACAACCCTGTATCTTAGTAAAAATATTTTTTTCAATGCAGCTGGCAAACAGACATGGATGTCTTTGGATGCCTATAAGGGCTGCACCGATGTTACTGCTTTGCATTACTCCGGGGGCACGTGTAATTTGATGGTAAGCCACGGACGCGGAGTAACAGAAAATACTTACAACGCGCTCTACGATCCTATGGACCGGGACCTACGGCTTAAAGTGGATTCCGAACCACTACAACACCCATGGGCAAAGCCGGGATTTGAACCCGATACCTATGGTACCGAACGCCAGAGCGCTAGCCATCTTTGTAAATATTGCTTGTAAATAAATGAAGATACCATAAATGTTTGTATGGATTGATCAATACTTCTCGAACCATCAGAAAGCTGCGACTAACCAGAAAAATTGAACCACCGATAAAAAGAAACACGATAGTCGTAGTGACAAAAAGAAAAGAGCATTCAAATGAGTTTTCGATGGGTAATTGCTCCTCTTTTGTTATTTGTACATGAAAGGCACCAAAAAAATTAACGATCATGGAGCATTATACACATTGTTACAATCTCTAAACTAGTTGCTACTTTATGAAAGAATGTTTATGAAATACACCCACAGCAGCATTTGAATTTTAGATTATTTATACACTATCGTATACTCATCGCCACTGGCCATGAATACAGTAAAAAAATAGACCGATGAATAAAAATTATTTTTCAATTCCTACTATCAGTTCACGCTCTCCCTATATATATATTTATATATATTGTTCAAATTTTCAATCGTTAATAAAATAACTTTTATTCATCCACTGAAGTTCAAATACATTTTTTTTAACTTGTAGTGGATGGCATTTGATGTTAATGCAGTTTTTCCAAATATCAATTCATTAATTAAATTTAATTAATAATTTTTAATACTTTAAATAGAGTTTTAGCAGAATGAAGAAGAAAGAAAATTTAAGAAATTTAAGAATGAAAATTGAAATCAACAGACAGTAGCTCCGTCGGTAAAATGCAAGGATTTCAGTATTTTTCACGTGAAAGTGAAAAATGCGAGTTCAATTCTTGCAAAAATCAATAGTTTTTAGATAAATTTTGGATATTTAAAATTTTTCTTTGTTGACCTTAGTAGGAATTGAGTTAATTTTTTTTTTATATTACTTGTTATGAATGTCGTCACTATTAGACTCATATTATAGATACAAGAATTAAATTTGAAACTACAACTTTTTACATCTCTCCAAGTCAGGAATTAAAATAAGTAGATTTCTGTGGATTTACTACTGGCCATGAATAGAGTCAAAAAAAGTTGTTGTTGTTTCTTATCCCACTTGTCTGGACAAGCCCACGAGCCCATAAGTACTCATGATTGAAGGGGAAGGAAGCAGCTTCTGTTGTGATGGAGCACCCGTAGTTAGAAGTCAGACTTTGGCTCCGTGACGCTCTTATAATCATAGGAGACCGAGACCTACGGCTTAAAGTGGATTCCGAACCACTACAAACATCCATGGCACCGCCGGGATTCGAACCCGAAACCTGTGGCAACGAGCGCCAGAGCTCTAGACACTCAGCCATTCAGGTCCCTAATTTGTGAATGCCAACGGCACGCGGTGTTCCCAGGTGGTCACCCACCTAAGTACTGACCGCGCCCAATGATGCTTGACTTCGGTGATCTAACGAGAACCGGTATATTCAGCATGGTATGGCCGTTGGCGAGTCAAAAAATTGAATGAGGAATACAAATTATTTTTGTATAAGTAGTAACTATTCGACTCGTATTATCTATGCACGAATTATACCTTTGAAACTATATATTTTTTAAACTATACCTTTCTTTACATCTCCCTAAGTCAGGAATGAAAATAAGTAAATTTTTCATGATTCACCACTGGACAGGAATACAGTAAAAAATAGAATGAGGAATCAAAATTATTTTTGTGCAGGTCTTCGCTATTTGGTTCAGCATTATCCATGCAATAATTAAATTTGAAACCACACTTTTCTTTACAACTCTCAAAGTCAAGAATGAATGTATATAAATTTCTCATGATTCACCACTTGCCATGAATAGAGTCAAAAAATAGAATGAAGAATTAAAATTATTTTTATGCAAGTCGTCACTATTTGGCTCGTATTTTTGAAACCACATCTTTCTTTAGATCTCTCCAAGTCTGGAATGAAAATAAGTAAATTTCTCATGATTTCACGTCCCTTGAATAGCTTCATGATCTTATATTAAGAAAATTTTTTACATTGATACTATTACAGAATAGCAATATCAGTGAAATGAAAACAAACAGGTGCTGGTATGGAAACACATCTTGGATGACGTTAAGGAAAAATTATCTTTGTTAGGCATAAAAAGGAATTCATGCTAACAAAGGTAATTTTCCCTTAATGTCACATTGTTTACATTGATACTATTACAAATTAGCAATATCAGTGAAATGAAAACAAACAGGAGATTGTATGAAAACACAACTTGGATGACATTAAGGGTAAATTATCTTTGTTAGGCATAAAAAGGAATTTATGCTAACAAAGGTAATTTTCCCTTAATGTCATATTGTTACATTTAGACTATTACAGATGAGCAATATCTGTGAAATGAAAACAAACAGGTGATTGTATGAAAACACAGCTTCGATGACGTTAAGGGTAAATTAACTTTGTTAGGCATAAAAATGAATTTATGCTAACAAAGGTAATTTTCCCTTAATGTCACATTGTTTACATTTATACTATTACAGAATAGCAATATCAGTGAAATGAAAACAAACAGGTGATTGTATGAAAACACATCTTGGATGACATTAAGGGTAAATTGTCTTTGTTAGGAATAAAAATGAATTTATGCTAACAAAGGTAATTTTCCCTTAATGTCACATTGTTTACATTTATACTATTACGGATTAGCAATATCTGTGAAATGAAAACAAACAGGGGATTGCATGAGAAAACAGCTTGGATGACATTAAGGGTAAATTAACTTTGTTAGTCATAAAAATGAATTTATGCCAAAACCGGCTTAAAATAAGATTTAAACTTGGATATTTTTTTATTCTTTTAACATGAATCATATGGAAAAATTACTAATTTTGTGTTATTGCTTATTCAAATCTCAGCATCCATGCTTATTTGCCTCCTAGCAACTTGAAAGATCTATAAATAAAAGAAAAACCTTGATGATTTAAATATAAATTAAAAAACAGTATAAACCAAAATTTCAGCAAAGAAATTTTCAAATGTATTAAAGACATACTACGTGCCTTACAACTATATAAAAGAAATTGTGCAATAAAATCGATAAACTTTCACGCTTCTTTAATACTACAGTCAGAATTTCTCACGGAAACAGACTTTTTTTTAATTCAAGTTGTAAATAACTTTTTTTCTTTCCATTTGAAGGGATATATATCAACGTCACCACTGACAGGCTGAATGTAGAAGTTGAAAGAGCTGTAAATATATTCGCTCATGGACTGGAGTCTTTCTACGCGGATTCTAAGAACTCTAATATAAGTTTGTCACCGACTCTGAGTTGCAATGGGAATGGTCAATCTCGATGGAACAGAGGGGATGTCATATTCAGGTGAGTGATGGGAGATATATATCTTCTTAGCGTTATATATCTTTATATGATATCTAATATCTTTTTTTAAGAAAATATTTTGAAGGAATTTTTTTTCTTTATATCTCAAACGAAAATTTTTTGTAACATAACCAGACTGATAAAATACACAATTCACGGGGAATTTTTTTCTCTTTTTGATTACTTTTTTTGCTGTATGTTATACGAAAAAATACAGTTGTATATAAGAACTTACGAAATATACAGTTGTATAATATATAAACAAATCCTCTTAGAATATATTAAAATGCTAATTTCAAATTATTGTATTCAAATAGGAATATTAAGTAACTAATTTTTTTTTATTTATATGAAATGCAGGAATTATTTTAATCATGATTTAAAAAGTTAAAAAAAATTATATTTAATAGAAATTTAAATAAGCTAAAATGACTTAAATTAGTTTCATCAAGATAAGTAATAATCATTTCATTATTCAAAATTTTCAAAGAAATTCTGTTTGCATCTCAAAAGAAAATTTTTTTGTAGCATAACCAGACTGATAAAATACACAAGACATGTGGAATTTTTTCTCTTTTTAATTACTTTTTTGCTATACGTTATACGAAAAAATAAAGTTGTAAATAAGAACTTACGAAAGATACAGTTGTATATAAACCAATCCTCTTGCAATATTTTAAAATGCTAATTGTAAATTATTGTATACAAATAGGAGTTGTTTATGCTAATTTTAAATTATTGTATTCTAATTGGAATTGTTAATACTAATTTTAAATTACTGTATTCTAACTGGAATTGTTAATGCTAATTTTAAATTTAAAAAAATATAAGGCCCATCTCAGAACTTTGATACTGAGAATGGGCCTTTTTTGGGGGGATATTAATTATTTACTTACAGGTTCATCGTTAAGTCATACACGTTCAGCAAACTTAACTTTTTATTACAAACAAATTTTTATGGTATCTACAACTGGTCCCTAATTGTACCGAATATTTAACTTAAATTCTTTTTATTCCTAATTTTTAAACCTTTCTATTGTTATCTTACTTTAATTTATTTTAAGTTTTTTAACTTTTCAGAGTACCATTTTTAAATTTTTAGAAACATTACTTTTTATCAATTACTAACATTTTAAGCAAAATATAATTAATTGGAACTTTATATATGATTTGTAGTATGAAGAGGTTAAGCGGTCTATTCCTATTAATACTCTGTAACTCTGTAATCGCCAGTTGTTAGTTGCCAGTAATTTTAAATTAGTTTATACTAATTAGTTTTTAAACTTTTGAATTTCAATTGGTTAAAAATAAGTTGTTTAGCAAGGTACATATACAACAATTTTATTAAAAAAATCTTTATAAAATATTTGGATATAAAATTACAATATTTTGAGAAAAAAGTACAATAGCTATAGTTCTAATAATTTCTTAAAAATAAAACACATAATTAGATTAAAAATATTTCGTGTCATGTTAAATAAAGCTTCAAAACCTTTTCGAGTTAACCAATACTTTTAAATCAAAATTTAAATTTTAAAAATAGGGATTCTTTTACAGAACCATAAATTTTCATATTTTTCTCAAAAATATTTTTTTTTATATAATTTTGAGTATATTTTTATAACTTTTTTTCTAGAATAAAATTCATACATAGAATGGCGAAAACCTCACTTTAATATCAATTATAATATTCCAAAAATTTTAAACATCTTTTAAAAAAATAAATATTTTTTTAATTATGTATATAGCAGGAAATATTTTAATCGTGATTAAACAAATTCTATTTAATAGAAGCTTAAATAAGCTAAAATAACTTAAGTTAGTTTCATCAGAATTTAGAATTTATTATTAAATTAGTTTCATCAGAATTTATATTAGAAATTTAAATAAGCTCAAAGTGACTTAAATTAGTTTCATCAGAATTAATAATAATCATTTCATTTTATAAATGAGACTAAATTGAATTTCCTTTAAAAGCAGTCAAATTTTTGTTTTTCAACTTTTTGTACAACTAGTGAGCAATACTAATTATTAATCTTTGTAAAGAATTTCATAATCACTACCATTCTCTAGTAATTTATTAAAGTAAAGGAATATATAATTTATTTTTTAAAAGTGAAGAATATTAAAAATTCATAAAAAAATTCTAAAGACAATGTTAAGAGAAATAAGGAGACAAAAGATTATTTTAATTTTTAATAAAAAAATTTCAAATAATTAAGTTTCATTATCAACATTCGTGTTTAAAAATAACATTATAAGCAAAATATGTGAAATAATTTTAATATGTATTGTTGAATATTTAATATTTATTGTTAAAGCTCTGGCGCTCGGTGCCACAGGTTTCGAGTTTCCGGCGGTGCCATGGATGTTTGTAGTGGTTCGGAATCCACTTTAGGCCGTAAGGCTTGGTCTGCTATGACTGTTGAGCGTTGGGCGTAGAGCTGAAAACCCTACCCCTTAAAAATAAAACATCTCTCGTCATTGGCTGCAGCGCCAATGATGATGATGAAAATTAATTATATTTATTATATAATATTTATTGTTAAATTTATTTATACTTATTTATATTTTTGTTAAAATTATGTATATTTAAAAAAATATTTATTATTGTTATTTAATTATAATTACAATTATTATATTATATGAAAAATTGAAAATTCAGTTTATATTATAATAATTACTTATAATTATTTTGGCCAACGGCCATACCATGCTGAATATACCGGTTCTCGTTAGATCACCGAAGTCAAGCATCATTGGGTGAGGTCAGTATTTGAGCGGGTGACCACCTGGGAACACCGCGTGCCGTTGGCATTCACAAATTTGGGACCTGAATGGCCGAGTGTCTAGCGCTCTGGCGCTCGGTGCCACAGGTTTCGGGCTCGAATCCCGGCGGTGCCATGGATGTTTGTAGTGGTTCGGAATCCACTTTAAGCCGTAGGTCCCGGTCTCATATGACTGTAAGAGCGTCACGGAGCCAAAGTCAGACTTCTACCTACGGGTGCTCCATAACAACAGAAGCTGCTTCCTTCCCCTTCAATCATGAGTACGTATGGGCTCGTGGGCTTGGCCAGCCAAGTGGGATAAGAAACAACAACAAACAACAACATAATTATTTTGTAGTATTTATTTTAAATATATAATATTTAAAAGAATTATTTTTGACTATTTCAGACATATGAGAGGTGTGTCGATAAGTGCCAAACCACCTAGCAGGCCAATAGCCTTCAACTTAGATGGTACATTGAAAGATGTAGAAATTCATGTAATGAATCTGAAACAAGACCGTTGGGAACAGGTTGGTATTGTTTGGCATCTTTAAATAATTTACAACCTTAAAATGTACATTTTATAATAATTATTAAATAATATATTATATTTATATACAATTATTTGTACATAATATTGTCGTGTGTTAATATTTTATAATAAATGAAAAATTTAAAAATACATTCGAATTTAAAGCAATAACTTCTTTAAATAATAACTAATGATTATTTCAAATATATATTGTAACAAACGTTTTATTATAGTTAGATGTAATAGATAATATATCAATTAAAATTTGTTTTAAATTTGGTCTAGTATACAGGCAAAGAAATCAATGAAACTAAAAATCTCACAGACATTTTCAAAATAAAAATTTAGTTTTACAAAAAAATGCTGTTGAATAAACTATATAATTTTTTTAGGGAAAACGATAGTAATGAAAACCTCTTTGACACTTAACTCTTATCAAAATAAAAATACATATTAAATACATATTAACTCTTGATAAAAGTAAAATACTTATTATCTGATATATTTCTGAAATTTAATCATTCAAATACTTTAATTTTATATCGACAAAGTAGGAGAAATGTCTGTAGTAAAAGTTACATTAAATTCTATTTTTGAAAATAACTAACCGATAAATACATTCAATAATTATAAATAGTTTTATATTTATAGTATAAATAATGAACTATTTAAAATAACAGTTGAAAATAATTAATGGAAAGTAATTACTGAGTTGTAAACAATATGATTTGCATTTTATTTTCTTTCGTAAAAAGAAGAGCATTTGAAGAAATTAATTTTCTTTCAAAAGAAGTATATGGATAACTAATAGAATTCTATTATATAGTTAAAGCAACACTAATAATAATTTTAATTAAAAGATTAAAAATCAAATTAAATTTCAAGAAATGTGTTAATCAATAAAAAATTATAATTCATGAATTTAAGATTATTATTCATAGTTTAAATTGATGTTACCTTTATTTAATAGACAAATATTATGTTAAAACAAATAACGATTTCTAATTTAAAAATTTAATGCTACCAGCTAAGATATTAAAGTTTCTAAAGAGCATATAGAATTATATTTTGAAAGATATTATTTACTTTAGATATTTCACTTAAACGAACATCACTTTAATTTGAAAATTTTTATAGTTGTATTCTTAAATATGTCGTATATTCTTATATATTATAACCGTGTCACTGTATATAAACCACACATAGTATATATAAATCGAGCAATTGTAAAAGGAATCTCGGAAAAATTATATATATATACGTGTGTGTGTGTGTGTATCACAATTGCTAGATTCCTTTGTGTTCAAATGCATATTCATTAATTATTTACTAGTAATAACTTAGCTTAAAATTATACGTAATTCTAGAGTCCTTGTAAAGTATTCGTAAAAAATATACATCATTTTTAAAATTGTTCTTCAGCTTCTGGCTATTTTAAGTAAGGTCATTTACTACTATATATTAAAGTATGTGTAGCAGATGTAATGTTACTGGCAAGGAAGCACGGAAGATTGGAAAGTGCACACTACACATATCTTATTTCAGCGAAATTTCGAATAAACACACTCAATGGAATCAATTGGAGGGTCTGTTCCATCTTAATCTTTAAATCTAATGGAAGCCTTTCCTTGCCTATGGATTTAACATGTCCTTCCACTAAATAACAAATTCCATGTTAATTCATGGTCATGAACACGCAGGCATTAGTTTGGTACACTGTTGGTTACCTTATCAAGTGCCTTCAGTTAAGAAATACTGTAACAGATGTTTCGTCGTTTGCTTGTGCAGCTAGATTGGGGTGTGGCCAAATGGAGACTCACGTTAAAGAACATATTTGTTTTGAAGCGCACAATTACAATAAAAAAATATTCAACACACAGCATGTATATTTAAAAAATATTCAATTAAGGATATTTAGTGGAAGGATTCCACTGTTAACTCTCGGGATGAGAGATTGTCATTCAGCGCCAGTTGCGCCATGCGTCCTCCCGCATGAGAGTCTAATAGCCTACTGTCGATTCTCTTCTGTACGCCGTAAGGGGCGCTCTTGCAGTGCGTAGGAGGAACCACGGTTACGAAGAAACGTGGGTGCGCAGGTGGAATCACGGTTACAATACAAGGTATTAATCACTGGACATGCCCTGGGTCTATCTGCATTTTTTTAAAAAAAAAACCTTCAATAAAACTTGCTAGCTGGACTTTCTTGCTATTATGTAATATTTATTTTCAATAACAAAATTTTTATTTTCTAAAGTATCAAGTCGTTAATATAGAATATCAACTTCTATTTTAGTTATGGATGCATAGATTTCCTTCTGGTCTTATTGATAACTTACGGTTAAGAATACAACTAATATTGCATTGATTTTTAAGCTTTTCTTTTATTCGATTTTTTGCATGGAGTTACAGGAATTAAGTAAAAAATGAAAATTGTATGTCAATTTTTGGTAAAAAATTGTTACCAAATTGTTACAATTTTTAGTAAATTGTTAGTAAATTGTAATCAATTTTTGAAAAGGTAAAAAGAAAGTTAGGAAAAAGGGAACAAAATATAGATTTCTATTCAATTTAAAGTGTGTTTCCACCAAATAGTAGAATGCTCCTATGCTTGATGTTCTATCCACTAAAACTTTCTATTCGCTTGAGGAATAGGCCGACATGGGACGACATGGACATGGGAGTTTAATATCCGGTTGAAAATCACCTTTACGAGACCAATCCAAAGACTAATTTGCAAGGAGACATCATACAGTATTAACCAATTTTATTGAAGTCTATTCTATGTGTATTAAGGTCTTTATTACGATTTAAATTGACCACAGTCATACGTCCCACCAATCATCAATGTCTCACAAATCAATGTTTTACAAAAAAAATTCGAATTAAAAATTGTGAAACATTTTTATGCTATTAAATACAATTATTTCAGGAGGAATATTCATGAACATTTCTTTTTGTTCTAATGCAGCTGGCAAACACTTAGACAGCTTGGTCTTGGATGCCTTAAGGCAAGCGCTGCATAGATGTTACTCACTTTGCATTACCCAGGGGGCGCGCGTAACTTGAAGATAAGCCGCGGACGCGGAGTAACAATGCCCCCGCAACGCTCTACGATCCTATTAGGACCGGGACCTACAATTTAAAGTGGATTCCGAACCACTACACACATCCATGGCACCGCCGGGACTCGAACCCGAAACCTGTGAGCGCCAGAGCGTTAGCCACTCGGCCGTTCCGGCCCCCATATTCATGAACATAGTGGTTGGAAAAAAATTATCACATTTTACGACAATATAAATATTTATTTGGAATAGCTTTAGAAAAATTTATCTAAATAGAAAACACAATTAGGCTTAGCTTCGGAATGATTTATTTGCAAGGAAGAGAAAGAACATAAAATAATAAGAACAAGTTCATGACGTATTTTTTTCTACAGGGAAAAAAGAAGAATAAATTAGCAATTTTTAAAAAAGCGAGCACAGTCTATTTTCATCTCCTCAAACTAATAAATTTCCGTAAAAACACAAATTGCCATTCATAAAGTTTTCTATATATTGTGATCTATATTGTTGCTCCTGTTAATATGAAGAATATTAAGCTGAGTCTTACAATATTTTTTTAACTTATGAAATTTTTTAAGCTGTCACTATCCTGTGTGCTAACATTCATCATAAATTTAATAACTTTATATATTAAATATGACGTACGTTTCCTTTTCTAAAAATATAAAAATAAATTTCATTTTCTTTGCTAAAGCGGAAACACATTTTTTTTTTAAATGCACGTTTCTAAAAAACGAGCGTTTGTCAACATAAAAAGATAAAGTTTTAAAAGAAAGAAAAAAACACTTTCACACACATAATAGATAAATACATGTATGTTTCCAATAGAAAATAGTTGTTAAGTTCACCGTAATGCTCACCAATGGTTTGGCTTGTCGCTCTATGGTAATTTTTTTTAGCACTTTAGACTAATTAGACCGAGACCTACAATTTAAGGTACATTCTGAACCACTAACAAACATCCATGACTCCGCCAGAATTTGAATCTGAAGCCAAATCTAGCACCAAATGCAAGAGCTCTAGACCAGGGGTCTCCAAACTTTCCAGGCTTAGGGCCATACTGTTTACGCCAGTAAGTACCAAGGGCCAAATCCGTTTTCATTTTTCTGCCATTATCTATAATTTCTAGACTAATCGCCGAGTACGCGCTCTGAGCGAGCATACGCTTGCTAAATTCGCTGGTTCAATTACTACAATTACTATTGTGTTTATCGATACGACCGTGACACTTGACAACATCTATTGGTTAAAAGCGGAAATAGGTAGGTATAACTACCGAGGGTAACCGCGGGATGTTCACTAGTCTATAATGTTAGTGGGATTCATTTTAACTATTTGTTAGTTGTTATGCTTAAGTTAAATTTTCTGCTTATTATGCTTGTCATTAAGCTTTACCTAGCAAGTCAATAAAAACGAGTTATTGTCAGTCTGTGTTTTTTATCCAACTTATTACATCCAAAATAAGTTATTCGCTGTCGCGGGCCGTAGTTTGGAGACCCCTGCTCTAGACAATTGGCCATCAGGCCTCTTGTTCACCAATTGAGTGTAAAGTAAAAGTAAAGAAAAAAGCAGAAAAACTCACGATGGACAGAATCCGTTCTATTTGGATTTTACTTGCCTTTAGCTACTACGCCATAAGATCGCTAATTAGTACAGCTCCTTAATTCGTAAAAGGGCTTAAAAGTTTCAATTTTTTTCCTTTGAAAAATATTAAGTGGTGGGTCTTAATTTGGCTAGTTAACATTCCAGTCTTGGCCTACACGTAATATAAAATTCAAACAAATTAATGATGGGAATCAATCCAGGAAAGAATCCTAAATTCAAGGAAAAACATTAAGAATTTTTCGAGGAATTTTTTAAAGAAGGTCTTAAACTGGTCAGAAATTTAGGCAATGCTTTTGCCCTATGTGAACTGATTGACGAATGTGCTGGGAGGTTTATGCTTATGGTTTATATTATATATTGGTTACGGTTTATGTTATATACGGGTTATGGGGTCTGAATGGCCGAGTGGCTAATGCTCTGGCGCTCGGTACCACAGGTTTCGGGTTCGAGTCCTGGCGGTGCCATGGACGTTTGTAGTAGTTCGGAATCCACTTTAAACCGTAGGTCCCGGTCCTAATAGGATCGTAGAGCGTTGCGGGGGCATTGTTACTCCGCTTCCGTGGCTTATCTTCAAGTTACATGCGCCCCCTGGGTAATGAAGTGAGTAACGTCTGTGCAGCGCTTGCCTTAAGGCATCCAAGACCAAGCTGTCTAAGTGTGACCAGTTGCATTAGAACAAAAAATATATATATACGGGTTATGGTTTACGCGTTACGGTTATGGGTTACGGTTTATGTTACATATGAGTTACGGTTTATTTTACATATGGGTTATGGATTATGTTATATGTAGGTTATGATTTATGTTATATGTAGGTTATGATTTATGTTATATTGAAGGTTTATTTTTATTAGAAATTTTTCTATTATTAACTTTTAAAAAAACATCTAAAAGCCCATTTTCTTGTTATATTTTATAAACTGTTTTAACATAAAATCGACAAAAAACACTAAATTCCTATACATAAATGGACATTTGCATACTGTCCTGCAGCGAAGAAATAATACAAATTATAATAATCTTTTTATTTAATATTTTCTGGATTTTCTCTATTGGATAAATAGCTCAGAAATTAAAATCAATACTAAAATATTTGCAGATACCAAGCCTGTTTATTGCCAATACGTAAAGGAGCATCATTAAATAGTCTTCAGTCTTGCTCCAAACTGTATTTAATGTATAGCATTAAAAATATTACGTGGTGTCTGGAAAAAACAACAAATT
This sequence comes from Caerostris darwini, assembly GCA_021605075.1. Lineage (NCBI taxonomy): Eukaryota > Metazoa > Arthropoda > Arachnida > Araneae > Araneidae > Caerostris > Caerostris darwini. The sequence continues at coordinate 9,290 of BPLQ01009078.1, read as the reverse complement.
CAATGTTGGAAAAAGAAAAAAAATGTATTCTTTAACTGGTGCATTGTGCACTAGTGCATAGTTAACATTCCAGTCGTAACCTACTCCTAATATAAAATTGAAACAAATTAATGATGGACATCAATGTTAGGAAATAATTACAAATTCAAGAAAAAATATTGGGAATTTTTGAGAGTTTTTTTAATTATTGAATTATTTTTTAAAGAAGGTCTTAAACTGGCGAGTAATTTAGGCAATACTTTTGCCCAATGAGAACGGATTGACGAATGTGCTAGAAGGTTTATGCTTTTAGTTCGTGTTATATATGGGTTATGGTTTGTGTTATATATGGTTCATGGTTTATGCTATATACGGGTTAGTTTATGCTATATATGGGTTATGGTTTATGTTATATTTGGATTATGATTTACGTTATATACGGGTTAGGGTTTATATTATATACTGATTATGGTTTATGTTATATACGAGTTATGGTTTATGTTACATATGGGTTATGGTTTATGCTATATACGGGTTATGTTTATGTTTATGCTTATGTTTTGTTATGCTTATGTTTATGTTTATGCTTATGTTTATGTTTATGCTTATTAAGGTTTATTTTTATTAGAAATTTTTCTATGATTTACTTAGAGAAACGCACCTAAAAGAACATTTACATGTTATATTTTATAAACAATTGTTTTAATATGTAATCGACATAAAACATCAAATTCTTATACGCAAATGGATATTTGCATATTGTCCTGCAGCGAAAGAAGTAATACGAATTATAATAATCTTTTTATTTAACATTTTCTAGAATTTTTATATAATGAATATCTAAGAAATTAAAATCAATACTAAAATATTCTCAGATACCAAGTTTGTTTCTCTCCAATAAGTAAAAAAGCATCATTAAATAGTCTTCAGTCTTGCCCCAAACTGTATTTAATGTATACCATTAAAAATATTCCGTGGTGTCTGGGCAAAAGGACAAGTTTATTGTTGGAAAAAGAATAAAAAATGTATTCTTTAACTGGTGCACTGTGCACTGGTGCATAGTTAACATTCCAGTCATAAGTTACATATAATACAAAATTGAAACAAATAATGATGGACATTGATGTTAAGGAAAAATCCCAAATTCAAGAAAAACACATTAGGAGTTGTCAAGAAATTTTTTAATCAACAAATTACTTTTTAATGAAGTCTTAAACTGACTAGTAATTTAGGCAATACTTTTGCCCAATGTGAACTGATTGAAGAATGTGCGGGAAGTTAATGCTTATGGCTTATGTTTTATGTGGGTTACGGTTTATGTTATATATGGATTATGGTTTATATTATATAAGTTATTATTTATGTTAAATACGGGTAATGGTTTATTTTATACACGGTTTATGGTTTATGTTATATATGGGTTATGGTTTATGTTATATATGACTATGGTTTAAGTTTATGCTTATGACGGTTTATTTTTATTAGAAATTTTTCTACGATTAACTTTTAGAAACTCGCCTAAGAGCACATTTATATGTTATGTTATATTTTAAAAAACGATTGTTTTAACATAAATCGTTAATCGACATATATATATAATCGACATAAAACATTAAATTCCTATAAGCAAAAGATATTTGCATACTGTCCTGCTGCGAAAGAAATACTACAAATTATAATAATCTTTTTATTTAACATTTTCTGGAATATCTTTATTGGATAAAAAGCTCAGAAATTAAAATCAATACTAAAATATTCGCAGATAGCAAGTTTGTTGTATAGGAGCATCATTAAATAATCTTCAGTCTTGCACCAAACTGTATTTAATGTATAACATTAAAAATATTTCGTGGTGTCTGGGCAAAAGAACAAGTTTAATTTTGGAAGGAAAAAACATTTATTCTTTAACTGGTGCATTGTGTGTCTTTTCTTTGTTTGTCATTGTCTCCTTTCGTGTTGCGACCTTGTGTTGAAGAACACGAAACTGTGAAAAATAACAGGCATCACATTTATCACTGTGTCATTTTGGGTTGGGGCGGTGACGAATAAAAAATGTTTCTTTAATCTTTAAGAGATTTAACACGCAGAAACATTTAGGAATGTATTCAACCAGCATTTTGTGGTACATATAAAAAGTTATATAAAAGTATTGTTTTAAAAAAAAATTACAGAAATGAAGAATCTAGAAGATTTTAAAACACTTCAATTTTATGAATTTTTTAAAACTTTTTGTCCATAAATAGACAATTTCAAAAAAATTAGTTCAAAAATTAGTTCAAAAATTAGGTCAATTAGTTCAATATAATTAGTTTCTGTTAATTCAAATAGACAATTTCAAATTTTTTTTATTAGACAAATTTCAGTTTGTTACATAATTTAATTATTTAATAATAAAATAACAGTAATTTATCTTCGACTAAACATTCTATAAAATAAAAATATAATGATTGCCATCAAATCAAAGTAAAATTAATTAAAATTTTAAAAATTATTAAATATGATTAAAACTTGAAATATTATTGTACATACTGTATGCAATAGAGTATGTACAACAATTAAACTGCATTTTAAATTATATATTTCTTGTAGAAAAGTTGAATCAATCTCAAAAATAAAGATTATTGTACTCTATAATTCGATAATTAAGGACAGCAAACATGTTTAATAAATAAATAGTTATTTTTAAATAAATATATTAATTTCATATTTGGTTGAAAGAGCTGTTTCAGACTAAATCACACGCTACAGTGGATGCACATTAAATGATTCTTCTTCTACTGCAACATCTCCATGATGTGCCAAGGCCGCATACCTACTGGCAGATTCTGAAACATTAGATGTTTTCCATAGAGCCAACGTTTGTTATCCATACGCCCAACACTCTACAGTCAAATTAGACCGGAATCTACGGTTTAAAGTGAATTCAGAACCAATACAAAATGCACAGCACAACCGGAACTTGAAACCAGGCCTATAGAGTTTATTCGACTATGTAGAATATATATATATATTCGACTATGTAGACTATTCGCATTAAATAAAACCTATAGACTAATTGCATTAAAAGAAATTCAAATGTTATTTTAAAGAAACATGTATATGAAAGTAAATTTTTAACCACATTAATATTTTGAATATAACATCTTAAATTGTGCTTATACATAATGCATTTCAATGTATGCAAGAAAAGATTTTTAAAATAATTGAATGTATGGAACTCAAAATAGTAAACATATATCCCTTAGGTTTTTAACTAAAATTAACCTACGTCTGATATAAATAACAGCAATTCATTTAGATAAAAATATTTTATCATTTCAAATACTTAAACAGTCAAGTATAATATCAGAGAATAACTAAACAATGATTCTACCTCTATTTGAAAGTGTGTTAAAGTAATAAAAAAATGGCAATCATTTGAAAGCAAAGATGCTTTTTCACTTATTCATTTATTTTACGTTTCTTTTTGATCCTTATTATTTTTTTTTTCTAACTTCTACTAACATCAGAAGTTGGAAACTCAAAAATGTTTTCGTTTCGACAGTGAAATTGATTTTTTTTTTCATTCTAAATACAAGACTCTTATTTAAATTCCATTTGCTCTTCTGTCGTATGTGACAGTTTTAATTAAAAGAAGATAATTAAAGACGCTTGTTATCAGAATTAAAAAAATGTTTCTCTCTGAATGGTATATAATTTGCTACTTTATTTTTCAGTGAAAATAATGTTAAAAAAAAAAAAAATTAGGAGAAATTCATTTTCTGTCCAACTGACATTATATGTTTTGTAATTTTAAATTTAACAAAATATTTATTTGTAAATCAAATACGTTCTTTGAAGCCCAATAATTTTTACGTCGTAATTATTACTTAAATTAATATTTATGTTAATTTATCAAAGAGAATTATGCAACAGAAATCTTGACATACCAAATAGGGTATTGATAATTTTGATAATTTTGTTCAAATGAAGCTGGCAAACACTTAGACAGCTGTTTTGGATGCCATAAGGCAAGTGCTGCAACGATGTTATTCAATTAGCACAACCCTGGGGGCACGTGTAACTTGAATATAGGCTACGGACGCGTAGTAACAATGCCCCTGTAATGATCTACGTTCAGACCTACGGTTTAAAGTGGATTCCGAACCATTACAAACTTCCATGGCACCGCCAAGATTCAAACCCGAAACTTGTGGTACCGTGCGCCAGAGCGCCAGTCATTAGGCCATCAGGCTCCTATCTCTAATTGTTTTTAATTTTTTTTATTCACATTAAAGGAAATTCAAATATTATTTAAAATAAACATGTTTATGAATGCAAATTTTTAACCCTACTAATATTTTGAATATATCTTCTTAAATTGTGCTTACACATAATACCTTTCATAATATACAAAAAATACCTTTCATGATACCTTTCAATAAATACAAGAAAATATTGATATACTAATAAAATGTATAAAACTCAAAATACTAAATATAAATCCCTTAGATTTTTAATTCAAATTTACATACTTCAGAAAAAAATACTAGCAATTCATTTGAGATTAAAATTTTTTAACATTTCAAATACTTAAACAGTGAAGTGTAATATCAAAAAATTACTAAATAATGATTCCACCTTTAATTGAAATTGTGTTAAAGCAATAAAAAATGGCGATCATTTGAAAGTAAAGATGCTTTTTCACTTATTCATTAATTTTACGTTTCCTTTTTATCCATATTCTTTTTTCCCTAACATTAGAAGTTGGAAACTCAAAAATGTTTTCATTTGAAGAGTGAAATTGATTTTTTTTTTGGTCATTCTAAATACAAGACTCTTATTTGAATTCCATTTGCTCTTCTGTCTTATATGACAGTTTTAATTGAAAGGAGACAATTAAAGACGCTTGTTATCAGAATTAAAAAAATGTTTCTGTTTGAATGGTATATAATTTGCTACTTTCTTTTTCAGAGAAAATAACGTTAAAAAAAAACTAATTGAGAGAAAATCATTTTCTGTTCAAGCGCCAATATATGTTTTGTAATCATCTTTAAATTAACAAAGTATTTATTTGTAAAATTAAATGATTTTTTGTAGGCAAATAATTTTTACTTCGTAATTATACTTAAATTAAAATTGATGTTGATTTATCAAAATTAATTATGTAACTAAAATGTTGACATATCAAATAGGATATTTAATTGATATTAAAACAAATTTCGTTTCTTTAATTCCCTTTTGTGCTAATTAATTTCCAAAATTCAATCATTGCAGTCATCTTATTTAAAATCTTTATTATTGTATTATATGCATGTACCAAATACATATTTCGATACATGTTTGTCAAATGCATGTACTACTGTGTACAAAAAGTAAGACCAATTTTCAATTTCAAATTCCTGGTACACAGGGAATTTCATTTTTTTTTTCTTTTTTAGTTTGCCGGCACTGTCCTTGACATCTGTGTGAAATTTCACGTCAAAATATTCATTAGTGTTTGAGTTTCGCTTGGCTTCATGAGACGCTAAAACTGATTCCGGCGATTTTTGAAATGTCTGAATTAATTGAGCAAAGAACTTGCATTCAATTTTGTTTTCGGAAATGTATAGAATATTGCAGAAAGCATTCGGTGAGCGTTCCTATATCGGAAAAAAATGTTTAGAAGTGGTATGAATTGTTCAAAGAATTCAGAGAACGCTATAAAGACGATGAGCCCTCTGGTCGACCATCAACCGACGAAGCTCAAGTGAAAAAAATTAAAGATTTAGTGCTTGCAAACCGTCGATTTACTATTAGAGACCTTGATTCTGATATTGGAACTTCAAAAGGATCGGTCAATTCCATTTTGGGCCTCAAAGGCGTCAAATCTTGATTGGTACCGAAAACACTAAATTAGCCAGCCCATACTGCATTGATCCTTCGTGACTTTTTCGCCAAAAATGAAACCCATAATTTTCCACAACCACCGTATTCACAACATGCGACTTCTGGCTTTTCCCTAAACTGAAATAGCCAATCCTGGGACACCGTTTTGAGTCGATTGAAGAGATTCTACGTGAACTGCCGCGTGCTTTGAAGGCCATCCCTGACGATGACTTTTTAGCATGCATTGAGGATTGGTAAGAAACGTTGGCATAAGTGCATTGTGTCCGGAGGGGATTACTTTAAGGCGATGAAATAAATTTGGAGGAATAAATAAACAGTTTTTGAAAAAAAATTATAATTGGTCTTACTTTTTGGGCACAGTAGTACGTATGTAAAGGCTTATAACTTTTTTTTTTTTTTTTTCCCCTCTTCATCCTTCCCTTTCCTTTCCATCAGAAATTGGAAGCTCAAAAATGTTTTCGTTTTGAGAGTGAAATTAATTTTTTTTTTCATTCTAAATACAAGATTTATTTAAATTCCATTTTGCTCTTCCGTCTTATATGACAGTATTAATTAAAAGGAGATACTTAAACACGCTTGTTATCAGAATTGAAAAATATTTCTGTCTGAATGGTAAATAATTTGCTACTTTATTTTTCAGAGAAAATAATGTTAAAAAAAAGTAATTAAGAGAAATTTATTTCCTGTTCGAGTGATATATGTTTTGTAATCTTCAATATAACAAAGTATTTATTTGTAATATCAAATATGGTTCTTTGAAGGCAAATAATTTTTCCTTCCTAATTATTACTTAAATTAATATTTATGTTGATTTATTAAAAATAATTATGTAACTAAAATGTTGACATTTCAAATAGGATATTTAATTGATATTAAAACAAATTTCGCTTTTTTAATTCCACTTTGTGCTAATTAATTTCCAAAAATAAATCGATATATTTCTCCTCTTAATTAAAATTATATTTATTATCTTTTTACAAATAACGTCTTTTCCAAATATCAAATATATATATTAAAAGCTACAAAATAATCATAATTTCGATTTAATTGCTTTCATTTTTATATTTTTAAATATTTATAGTTTGATCAGATTAAGTATTATAATTAATTTAATAAATATGATAATTAAATAATAAACTCAAAAAAGGTATTAAATAAAAACAAATGAATCAAGTATATTAAATGCGTTTCATGCGTTAAACATTAAAATTAATATTTAACATTAAAATTAACATTTAACATTAAATATTAACACTAACATAAAAAATTAAAATTAACATTTAACATTAATGTTAAATATTTCACAAAAAAATATTTTTATCTTATATTTATAAGATAAAAATAATAGAAGAGGTGGAAAATAATAGTCTCAACAAAAAAAAATAACAAGAATTTTTATGAATTTTATTTAAACTTAAGAACCTATTTTGAACTTGAGACAATTTTTAAAACCCTATTTCCTATTTTATATAAAGAAAACACTTCGCATCTATACTTCAAAGGAAGGAATTTATCTTTTTAGAGAGAAAAAAAGGGAACAAAAATAGTAATTTTTAACATTTTTGTAAATAAAAAAAATCATATAAAAAATCGTTCCCATTGCACAATTTATTTAAAAAATTTAATACATAACTTTATATACATATATTGTTTTGCGATTCTGATATTTGTTACTGATAATCTTCGTCCTTTAAATGAATGATATGTAAATAATTCAGCACAATTAAGATGCTTCACAAAGTAGGCATCCAAATTTTAAACTAAAACCATCAATTTAACTAATCAACAGTTCATCACCAGTTCATTTGAATCAGTTGGCCTTTCTGGTACCATAATATTTTACAAAGATGTCTATGGATCCATTTGTTTAATTTCTGAAATTCTAAATTAAATTTCACATTTTCATTTTTTTTTTTTTTTCAATTCCTTCTATTAGCTCACACTCTCCCTATATATATCTTGTTCAAAATTTGAATCGTTAATAAAATACTTTTTATTCATCCATTCACGTACAAATACATTTTTTTTTTAAATTGTAGTGGATGACACTGGATGTTCATACAGTTTTTTCAAATGTTAATTCAGCAATTAAATTTAATTAATTAATTTTAGTTTCTTTAACATTTAAGTTGAATATATCTACCAATAGATGGCGTCAGATAAACTTAAAAAAATGAATGAAAATTATTTATAAAGGACTTTCTGCAATAGAGTGAAAAAAAAGTAGAATTGACTTTAAAAAAAAAAAAAAATTATATTACTTGTTTAATTTTATTTTTCGCTTAAATAGCAAATATATTCCTATTTGCTATTTAAGTTTTCAAAAAAATATAGGCTTCTTAAAACTGATAAAGAATATAAAAGATAAGTCAAAAAAGGGAAGAATGGAAAGGCTCCATAAAGATTTATTGCTCAGTTACTAGTTTAAGAGAGTGTCGGATAATCAATCAATTTTCAATAATCCATATGCAATTTTTACTTTTCCCAGCTAAGTAATTGATTGCGCCAGGTCACAAGCATCCTTTTATTCTATTTATTCTATTTTTCTCACAGGAAAAGAAAAAAAAACATTCGACATTAGCTAAATTTTACCATTTCTTCACAAACTTTTTGGAGTGATTGATAACATTGTCAGTATTGATTTGGATGCTACTCATACACTCATTTACTTCACGCCAAGCTAAGAGCTTCTTAAGGTCTTTTATAAATGACCTCTTCATGTTGTATGACGTCTATCTTTGCCTCATTTCAATTATTATTCTCTTTTAAACCCTTTCAAGATGTATTGCGCTTCACAATTGTAAACAAATTTAAAACGCTTTAATGTATTTTGAATAAGACGTAAATGCGAAGTCATAATATATATTTGCTACTGCAGCTGTCAACTTATACAATTGTCTTTGATTCCTTAAAGCAAGTGCTGCAGCGAAGTTACTCCCTTAGCACTACCCAGGTGGTGCGTGTAACTTGAAGATAAACTACGGACGCGGAGTAACAATACCCCCGCAACGCTCTACGATTATGTTAGACCAGGACCTACGGTTTAAAGTGGATTCCGAACCACAAAAAACATCCATGGCACAGCCGGGACTCTAACCCTGTGGTACCGGGCGGCAGAGCGCTAGCCACTCGACCATTCAGGCCCGTTAGTGGTTCGGAATCCACGTTAAACTGTAGGTCCCGGTCTAATTAGTTCAAAGTATGCACAGGAATAACCGTTGAGTGACGAACCAAACCTAACAGACATAAGGATCTACGGTTCAACTAAATTCGGAAGGTTTTGAAACTAACGTCTAATTTACCAGCCTAATGTGTGCATAAAATGGCAATAAAGCGACAAACAAAACCTTACCTATCTTAATCCCGTGAATGAGTCAACTTTTTTAATAATTTATATGTGAATTATATAGAAACTCAGTTCTACATAACTTGAAGACGTATCT